>OZ012660.1:61454358-61644430 GCA_963942545.1 Oxycera nigricornis | reverse complement strand
ACTCGAAATTCGAGTGCAATGATGCTTTTATTATAACTGACTCTAGAAATTCGATCGAATAACATCAATCTCGCTTTCACAAATTTAAGTTAATTCAAAAACCTTTTTCCAAAATTTCCTTAAAAACATGTATTTAAACTTTTAAAGCAGATGTACATTTCTTCTGGCACTCCCAGACTTCTTCAGTGTATAACTAATTCCCTAAGTTCTGTGTTTCTATTTCAATCCCAAACGTTTTACATTTTCATCGCAAAAATTAATCAGCTTAATTACTCCATTTTCTAAGTTAATATTCATTCTAATCCCTACAGGTACTCTACTCTATCTACTCTATCTCTATAGTTTCCCTTATGTAACCTGGTATATCCCACTTTTTTCTCCTCTTTCCAATTTGTCTTTTTCCGTCGATATGCTATTTTTTAGTTGAATTCCGCTCTTTGGTACCACTTCGATGTTGTATTTTTTAACATGCGTTTCAAGTCCCTGAGCATATCCGAGAATGTTATGAAGAAGTCTGGGTGTGCCAGACGAAATGGTTTTTGAATTTAACTTAAATCATCAATCAATATAATTAAACGGCAAGCTAAATTTGTTTTTCTATTGTGATTAAATAATGTTTATGAATTTTAATAGTGTTTAAAAATCATTATTCAGTTATTGGCGCTTCAATGCGTCTCGAACGTATAACAATGCTAAGCGTTTTGCGCATGTCATCATTCGATTTTCACATTCTTGAGATCTACCATACCGGTTGTTGTAAATAATGTTAGGAAAATCAAACATCGTTTTTAAATCTTGAAAGTTTTCTTCAACTGAAAACGCTTTTTTGTTGAATGGTAGACGACCTTCAGCAAAACAAACTAAAAAAATATGACCAAATATTGATGAAATGTACGTATACATTTGCTTAATGAATGGCGACGCTATACACACGAATGATCCTCAGAAAGAAAGCAATCACACAACACTGAACCAGTGAACGCACAATCCACATGAACGGTATAAAGTGTGAATGAAAATATTCCTAAATGTGGTGAAATTTGATGATTAGCTTCCAAAATAGAATCTAAAACACTTGCAACAGTCCTAGATATGAACCTGGGACTCTCGCGCGCAAGGGCAAATTGCCAATTCATGCGCTAAACAGCCTATAGATGATCAGGGTTTTTATCTTGTTCATGAAGGTTAGTATACCATTGGTATTTATCACTGTGTGAACGTTCAACGATGTGTATGATTGGTAAGAAAATTTATTTTCAATTTTTTTTCTATATTTTCCGAACAGATTTTCACAAAAAATACAATTCAGCACATCTACAGGATATTCTCTTTCCATTGATGTATTTTTTACGAAAATCAATTCATGTTTACCGCGGCGACGCTAAATACAATACACACGAATGGTCCCCAGAGAGCAAGCTATAACACAACACCGAACCAGTGAACGGCTAAATACAATACAACATGAACGGTGTAAAGTGAGAATGCAAATATTGCTAAATGTAGTGAAATTTGATGATTCCAAAAATTTGATGATTCCAAAAATGAAACTAAAACACTTGGACCAGTCCTAGATACGAACCCGGGACTCCCGCGTGCAAGGGCAAAACACTATCGTATGCACTACACAAACCATACACCTTTAGAGTTTCTATTTTGATACTGAAGATTAGTATACCATTCGTATTTATCGCTGTGTGAACGTTCAACGTTGTGTATGTATTAGTAAGAAAATCTATTTTCCTTTTTTTCTCTATATTTTCCAAACAGATTTTCACAAAAAATACAATTCTGCACTTCTACAGGATATTCTCTTTCCATTGATGTATTTTTTATGAAAATCGGTCCAGAAACAACGGCTAAAATGGTACCACAAGATTCATGTTAGCCGTTTAATTATATAGATATAAATGAAAGCCCAATGACGGATCAAATTGCTAAGGCACTTCAGTTAATGATAAAAAATAAAGAAAGTGATGAAAGGCCAAGTTTAAGAAAATTATCACAAAAAATATTGATCGAAAAATTCAATGGTAAAGAAAACGCTAATGAGTGGCTTAAGATATTTGAAAAAGAATGTTCAACATTAGAAATAACAAGAAATGAAGAAAAAATTGAAATAATGAGAATATTCTTAGAAAAATCATGCTTGGACTAGCATAGTTCAATGATGATAGAAAATCCTATACAGTCTGAATGGGAGATCTGGACAGAAAGTTTTCTGGCGTCTTTTGCAAACAAAGGCTGGACAAATAGCAGGTACGCTTTAAATTTCAAATACCAGTCAGGATCCTTTCTGGAATATGCGTTAAAAAATAGAAGACTCTTACTTGAAGTGGCACCAAAATGGAATCAAAGAATTTTAGTGGACATTATAGCATATGGACTACGAGACAACATAGTTTAAAAACTCAATAGAGAAGAAATGACAACAACTAAAGATTTATTCAATGATCTTGGTAATTTAGAATATTTAGTAAACAAAAAAAGTTTAAAAAAATGAAAAATACCAAAAAAATTATTTTAAAGCAAAAAGTGAAGAGAAACCACTCTGCAGTATTTGTAAAAAAAACTTTTACTCTGAAGCTGATTGTTGGTTCAAATCTGAGGCCAATATAAAACAAGAAAAAACTAGATCAAAAATTAATAACTTAACAATTGTGATGATGATTCAAAAAACCTGTAAGTACACCACTTATTAAGATTAAACTACTATTACAAGATAAAGTAGAAGTATTTGTAATTAATGATTCAGGATCAAACGCATCCTTAATAAACGCAAAATTATAGAATATGAAAAATAGAAAGAACTCATCAAATACTGCAAAATTAATTACAATTATTGGTGTTGAAAAAACTAGCGGTTCAACTAAATTAAAAATAAAAATCTTTGATATTGAGAATAAAGTTAATGTTTATATTGTTGATGATGAAAATTTTCACTATGATCTATTGATAGGACTGGACATGATAAACATGTTCAGACTAAATCAAGATGAAAATTTAAAAATCACACAAACAAAAAACATAGAAAATATAGTAAAAGATGATAAATCATTTTCGATGCAATCTGTTATAAATGAAATAGAAAAGACAGATGTCTTACAAAAAATTTCAGTTAATTTCAATGAGCATGTGAAGGCAGAAGATTTCCAAATAAAAATGGATAATCTAGACCAAAAACAAAAAGCTCAAATAGAAACACTGATAGAAAAGTATCAAACAATTATTGCAAAAGATAAATACGATATAGGTACTGTTAAAGAATATGAAGCAAGAATAGATCTCATTACAGAGCAGTACTGCAGCAAGAGGCCTTATAGATGTACTATTGATGATAAGATAGAAATTGAGAATCAAAAATCAAAACTTCAATAAAGATGAAAATAAATGTTCTAGGTTATGTATTGATTTTAGGCAGTTAAATAAAATTGTAGTGCCACAGGCTCAACCATTCCCACTGATTGAAGACCTGATTATAAAAACAAGAAACTGCAAATTCTTTACTACTTTGAATATCATTTCTGCATTTTGGTCAATCCCTCTGCGAGTTGAAGACAGAAAAAAACAGGATTCATCACACAAGAAGGACACTATCAATGGACTTGTCTACCTTTTGGATTAAAAACTTCACCAGCAACATTCCAAAGAATATTAAGTAATATCTTAAAGAAAAAAAATTAACAGAATTTGGGGTGAACTATATTGATGACGTTCTAATTTTTCCAAAATCTTTCAAAGAACATATTGCTCATCTAACAAAGCTGCTGGAAGCGATAAAAAAGATTGAAATTTAGAAAATGCACATTTGCTGCAAATATGGTGAAATACCATGGTCACATAATTGAAAATAATTCAATTAGGCCACTAAAAGACAACCTAATTTCGATAAAGAGTTTCCCAACACCAGAAAATCCAAAAAATATCAAGCAATTCTTGGGAAAAATAAATTTTCATCATGAATATATACCAAAAAGCGCAATAATATTAGAACCATTGCATATTTTTTTAAGAAAAAACCAAAAATTTAAATGTTCAGAAGAATGCCAAAAATCTTTTGAAAAAATTAAGAAAATATTATGCTGACAACCAGTGTTGGAAATATTTGATAAAGATTTAAACAACAAGAATATACACAGACGCTTCAATAAAACGGTCTAGGAGCTACATTTAAACAAATCCAACCGGATGGAAAAGAAAAACCTGTAGCTTACTTCTCAAAAAAATTAAACGAGACACAAAAGAAAAAAAACAATATACTTGGAATGTCTAGCAATAAGAGAAGCAGTAAGGTATTGGCAATATTGGTTAATCGGCAGATCGTTCATAGTTTTAAGCGATCACAAACCTCTCGAAAATCTGAATCTGAAATGAAGAACTGATGAAGAATTAGGAGACCTAACCTATTTCCTATCACAATATGATATGGAGATAAAATACAAAAAAGTAAGGCAAATTTAGAGACAGACTGTCTAAGCGGAAACCCGGTTCTAGATCCACAAGAAAATGATGAAGAACAGTTGAAAATTGTAAATGTGATAAATCTAGACGACATCATAAAAAACCAGGAGGAAAACGAAGACATCAATAACTTAAAAAATAAACAAACAAAAAATAACAACATATACTACAAAGGAAATAAAATCATCTTGAGTGAAGACTTCAGTATTAAATTAATTAAGAAAATTCACGACGATTTTTGCCATATAGGTGTCAAACAACTGCAAAAAGCGATTAGTGCGACATATACAACAAAGCACTTAACGCATTACATAAAGGAGACCTGTAAAAATTGTGATATTTGTATAAAAAACACATCAAGAGGACAAAAAAAAAATACGGGCTTAAGTCACACCTTGATCCCGCAACGAAGCCTTTTGAAATTGTCTCAATAGACACTATTGGTGGATTTGGTGGTTCAAGATCAACAAAGAAGTATCTGTACCTTCTAGTAGATAATTTCACAAGGTACGCATTTATTATAACCTATAAAACACAAAACGCAAAGGACTTTGTCAAACTAGTTGGTAACATAGCTGATACAGAAAACATTGAGATGCTGTTTACAGACCAATATGGAGGAATAAACTCGAAAGAATTTAAAGAATATCTACAAAATAAAAAGATAGCAATGGTCTTCACAGCGGTAAATGCAGCATTTTAAAACGGATTGAATGAGAGATTAAACCAAACTCTAGTCAACAAAATTAGATGCAGAATAAACGAAAGGCAAAGCATGGACAACAATCGCTCGAGAATGCGTAAAGAGATATCATGAAACTACACATAAAGTTACTGGCTTTACTCCCAAATATTTGTTGTTCGGAATAGACCCAACGATTTTGCCAACCGAATTGAAACAAGAAAAATAAGAAGAAAGCTGGATGAAAGACAAAGAAACACAACTAAAAAACACAATCAAATCACATAATTACAATAAGAAGATCTTTGATAAACATAGGAAAGAATTTGAATTTAATGTGAAAGACTGGGTCTACGTCGAAAATGGCAACAAGCTCAATAGGAAAAAACTTGACGAACTCAGAATTGGACCATACCAAACCACGGAAAAGATATCAAGTTCATTATACAAAGTCAACACAGGACATAAAAAAATGGAATCAAACTTGTTCCACATAACGAAGCTTATCCCAGCAAGTGCAATAGAAGAAGAGAAATATGATTGTGATAATTAGAAAATTGAATAACTAATTTTCTCTCTAAATGGGGGAGATATAAAGAAATGTATTTCTCAATTTGAATTTTGCCGCGCTCGTCGGTACTACAGATATCAGCTCGCACGGTCAAGCAGGCGGTAAATAGGTTAAAGCGCAGAAGCGCAAGTTGACATTAAAACCTCACGTCGATTGTTTAAGAAATTAAATTCAATGGTGTAAATAGTGTTTGGTAATAAAGAATAGACGACTTTAATTGTCGTTTCTTTATTTCACAGGTAAAAGTGTAGTATAAATGTAAATAGTTAATGTTATGGTCTTGTTTGGGAACACAGAAAATCACGCTTTATATGCTCGAATCAAAGCCCGTCGCGGAACAACTCCCTGCCTCGCCTTACGCACGATCAAGGACTAATCTGCCACCTCTATATCGGGAAACCGTCCGGAGACTAGCCGTTACATATACTCACACACATAACCAGCCACAACATACCATTTACCCACGTGCATTTTGTTATCATTAGTCTCTTGCTAAGTGTTAATTGCTACGTACTTTTCCACTGTTACACTATTGGTAAACACATGCGTTTTTATGGCTAGTCCCGACGGGTTATCTTTTTTCTTTATTGCTATTTACCCATGTCGGTACCGAGGCAAGGAGAAATCCCAGGTTTGATTCTAAGAACAAGGGATAATCCAATCATCAAGCAAGGATTTCGCTTGGGTCACAACAGTCGGTCATCCTTCGGTTTCACTGTCCTCAGTGAAAATAACTTATTTTCCGATTTTTTTTATGTCCAATACAAACTCTAGCAACGAAATCACAACCACGTCCATACTATTGTGTGTCTATTTGAAAATTTTTACCTTACACGCACCACCTACATGTATCTCTCTTTTATGAATCGTTCAAACAATGGTTTCTCTAGACCAATCATTCTAGCTCAAGTCTTCCAGAGAACAACTCCTCAAGACTTAAACAATCACTCCAAATCAAGTCCTCCAGAGAATTGCTTTTCAAAACTTATAAAATCACTCTTACTTAAGTCCTCCAGAGAACAACTTCTCAAGACTTACATAGTGATTCTACCTCAAGTCCTCCAGAGAACAACTTCTCAAGACTAATAAAATCACTCTACCTTAAGTCCTCCAGAGAATTCCTTCTCAAGACTTATACAGTGATTGTACCTCAAGTCCTCCAGAGAACACTTTCTCAAGACTTATACATTCATTTTACTTCAAGTCCTCCAGAGAACACTTCCCAAGACTTCTACATTGATTTTACTTCAAATCCTCCAGAGAACACTTCCCAAGACTTATACATTGATTTTACTTCAATTCCTCCAGAGAACACCTTCTCAAGACTTATACAATCACTCCAACTTAAGTCCTCCAGAGAACAACTTCTCAAGACTTACACAGTGATTGTACCTCAAGTCCTCCAGAGAACACTTTCTCAAGACTTATACATTCACTCCACTTAAGTCCTCCAGAGAACCACTTCTCAAGACTTATACAGTGATTTTACTTCAAGTCCTCCAGAGAACAACTTCTCAAGACTAATAAAATCACTCCACCTTAAGTCCTCCAGAGAACAACTTCTCAAGACTTACACAGTGATGGTACCTCAAGTCCTCCAGAGAACACTTTCTCAAGACTTATACATTCACTCCACTTAAGTCCTCCAGAGAACAACTTCTCAAGACTTATACATTGATTTTACTTCAAGTCCTCCAGATAACACTTCCCAAGACTTATACATTGATTTTACTTCAAGTCCTCCAGAGAACACCTTCTCAAGACTAATAAAATCACTCCAAATTAAGTCCTCCAGAGAACAACTTCTCAAGACCTACACAGTGATTGTACCTCAAGTCCTCCAGAGAACACTTTCTCAAGACTTATACATTCACTCCACTTAAGTCCTCCAGAGAACAACTTCTCAAGACTTATACATTGATTTTACTTCAAGTCCTCCAGGGAACACTTCCCAAGACTTATACATTGATTTTACTTCAATTCCCCCAGTGAACACCTTCTCAAGACTTATACAATCACTCCAACTTAAGTCCTCCAGAGAACAACTTCTCAAGACTTACACAGTGATTGTACCTCAAGTCCTCCAGAGAACACTTTCTCAAAACTTATACATTCACTCCACTTAAGTCCTCCAGAGAACCACTTCTCAAGACTTATACAGTGATTTTACTTCAAGTCCTCCAGAGAACAACTTCTCAAGACTAATAAAATCACTCCACCTTAAGTCCTCCAGAGAACAACTTCTCAAGACTTACACAGTGATGGTACCTCAAGTCCTCCAGAGAACACTTTCTCAAGACTTATACATTCATTCCACTTAAGTCCTCCAGAGAACAACTTCTCAAGACTTATACATTGATTTTACTTCAAGTCCTCCAGAGAACACCTTCTCAAGACTAATAAAATCACTCCAAATTAAGTCCTCCAGAGAACAACTTCTCAAGACCTACACAGTGATTGTACCTCAAGTCCTCCAGAGAACACTTTCTCAAGACTTATACATTCACTCCACTTAAGTCCTCCAGAGAACAACTTCTCAAGACTTATACATTGATTTTACTTCAAGTCCTCCAGGGAACACTTCCCAAGACTTATACATTGATTTTACTTCAAGTCCTCCAGAGAACACCTTCTCAAGACTAATGAAATCACTCCAACTTAAGTCCTCCAGAGAACAACTTCTCAAGACTTACACAGTGATTGTACCTCAAGTCCTCCAGAGAACACTTTCTCAAGACTTATACATTCACTCCACTTAAGTCCTCCAGAGAACAACTCCTCAAGACTTATACATTGATTTTACTTCAAGTCCTCCAGAGAACACTTCCCAAGACTTATACATTGATTTTACTTCAAGTCCTCCAGAGAACACCTTCTCAAGACTTATACAATCACTCCAACTTAAGTCCTCCAGAGAATTCCTTCTCAAGACTTATACAGTGATTGTACCTCAAGTCCTCCAGAGAACACTTTCTCAAGACTTATACAATCACTCCAACTTAAGTCCTCCAGAGAACAACTTCTCAAGACTTATACATTGATTTTACTTCAAGTCCTCCAGAGAACACATTCTCAAGACTAATAAAATCACTCCAACTTAAGTCCTCCAGAGAATTACTTCTCAAGACTTATACACTGATTGTACCTCAAGTCCCCGAGAGAAAACTTTCTCAAGACTTATACAACCGCTCCAACCTAAGTCCTCCAGAGAATTACTTCTCAAGACTTATACAGTGATAATTCAAATGATGCGAATGCCGACTCGAATTTCTATCTTATTATATTTACCAATCTTCTCAAAACGTCAAACACATTCAAGGTAAGATATTCTGAGCCAGCAACACAGTAACTACATGCTTCTATTTGCAAAAGGGTAAGTGATGAGATACATATTTCTGGAATAAATTTGGCTTAATATAGCTTTAAGTAAAGAACTCAAATATCCGACTTAAAAGCCTGAAAATTCAACAATCCTACACTAAAAGAAAAACAATTCAAATTCACATCTGTGCCCCACATCGATATCACAAATTATAGCAAGGATGACTGACTCAAGTATCGTCCGAGGAAATGTCTTCCGATCAGAACAGAATTGGAAATCAGCGAGGGTAAACCATTTCTTCAACCCATCTGCGGACTGAACAGATTCTTTGGTTTCTGAGAAAGTTGAACCGCATCACCAAACAACGATCGTGTTCTAAACATTTGCGAACCTGACATGGCCCGCGATACGCTGGATGAAACTTTCTCGACACGCCGTCTGCAGGCGAATGCCATTTGGCCAGTACTAAGTCATTATCTTGAAATGTTTGCAACGATTTGTTATTAAGATGGAATTCAGCAGCGAGGAATCACTGAACCCAATTGAGATTTTTTAATGCTTCCAACCTTGGTCCTCCTACGTTTGAACTATTTTTTTTAGGTTAAACACATTTACCTTCAATTCCCTTAGTTGGGCTAAGGGAATACTATCCTCGATGTCGAACGAAGGACCAAGTCGTAGCCCTTCACGCAGCCTAAACAATTTATTTTCCTTCAGATAAGGTCATGACGAAGTCTTTCATAACTAGGTCATATTCGTGAGCCAACCAATCCTACCAGAGCCACAATTCAACGATTTGAGGTCAAAATGAACCCGAAGAGGAACCCCAGCAAATACTACATGATATTATTGCTTCACATCTCAACTAACCAACATTTTTTTAACATCAAAGATCTTTCAAAGGACGCGACATCAAAGCAATCCTCAACGATAAATTAATCTTTCGTAATTCCCCTATTTGTGAATTCTATTTTTCGAAAAGTTATACTTCCTTATTTTTGAGCTGCAGCTCATTTTCTGCCCACTGCTGGTTTATTATTTCTAGCGATACGTTTTCGGTCGCCATCTCAAAACGTTGAAAGTTTTTTTTTTTTTGGTGTTCGAACTCACTCACTGATCACAAAATAATAACTCCACTTTTTCGCTCAAGCGATTATATGAATATTTATTTTTAAACACTTCGAATTCGAATCCCACTTCTGAAATTGTTATGGTCTTGTTTGGGAACACAGAAAACCACGCTTTATATGCTCGAATCAAAGCCCGTCGCGGAACAACTCCCTGCCTCGCCTTACGCACGATCAAGGACTAATCTGCCACCTCTATATCGGGAAACCGTCCGGAGACTAGCCGTTACATATACTCACACACATAACCAGCCACAAAATACCATTTACCCACGTGCATTTTGTTATCATTAGTCTCTTGCTAAGTGTTAATTGCTACGTACTTTTCCACTGTTACACTATTGGTAAACACATGAGTTTTTATGGCTAGTCCCGACAGGTTATCCTTTTTCTTTATTGCTATTTACCCATGTCGGTACCGAGGCAAGGAGAAATCCCAGGTTTGGTTCTAAGAGGATAGTCCAATCATCAAGCAAGGATTTCGCTTGGGTCACCACATTAATAGTTTTAATAAAAGAATCTTTATTTCGCAGAGCAACACAAGGAGTTTGTCGTTTATTTACCAACACCATTTTACATTATGTATATACATATATATATATATATATATATATATATATATATATATATATGTATATATATATATATGTATATATATACATATAGTGTAAACTCTGTATAACGAAACTCGAGGGACCAAGCAATTCCTTTCGTTATATGGAGTTTTCGTTTTATGGAGTGTGGAAATAAAATACATAATTTTAGAAGACTGTTGCGACCTCAGCGTATTGACACTGCGGCCACGGAAAATTTATTTGAACCTTGCCTTCCATCCCCTGTATAGTGCAACGATGCCGGCTAAAGCGCGTGGGTGTGGTTCTTTAGGAGGTGACCTCTCATCCGCATTCCAACTGAAAGCTGCAGACCAAGCAGGAAAAAAAATGCAAGGAAAAAAATTACAGGCAGCTCTGGGGATCGAAACGACATCCTCATGGTTCTGAGGCATCGACGCTCCCTGAAGGCTGCTGTCTAGAGATGACAAAAGGTGTGACATTATTCAAACTAAATTTAAAAAAAAACATGTTGCAATTTATTCGCAACAAAACTTCAAAGCGTTTGTTCAGTTTTATTTAAAAAGATATATAGCCTTATCCTAACAGGTTTCAATAAGCACATACATATTGAAATTATTTGAAATAATCTGTTAATTTTGAATGAAATTGTCTACTTTTCCAATATCTATTTTGTATTTTCTTCTATATTCATCTTGGCATAAGTTTGAATCATCGTCGTGAAACAATACGAATTCTTTTATTATTTTAATTGCGTCAAGTGTTTCTTGTATAGTTGGTGGTGCGGAATCCTCAGTCTTATCCTCCTTTTCAACCTCATTTTGCTCTTCATGACATTTTCTCGCAGAATTAATAATTTATTCGTCCGTAAGCGAAATGTTTGTGGCCAGGTCTTTGTCTACCTCCACGTAGTTGTTTAGATTCTCAGGATTCAAATTTTGTGGGCTATTAAACTGCTTCATCCATTCACTTAGCGGCTGATCATCTTCACTTCCTAACCCTGGTGCTACTTCGATGCAGGCAGAATTACTACAAAGTCCTGTATGACGAAAAGAATGTTTTGTTGTTGCTAAGGTTACTTCTTCCCAGGCCTTACTCAGAAAGGTCACGGCGTCCAGCATATTAATACAAACTTTGCCGTCAGATTCGATTATGCTCATCAAAAGTTTTCTTCTGTAATAGCCTTTCAAGCTTTTTATTACACTCTGATCCATGGGTTGCAAGACACTAGTCGTCTTAGCTGGAAAAAATATAAGCTCTATATTTCGAAGATAAGGTATCATAGGGTGAGCAGGATAGTTGTCCACGATGAGTAAAATTTTTCGTTCTTTTAACTCTGCATCCCATCTTCGTACCTCGTCTTCAAAAAGTTGTGATGTCATCCAAGCCGACTTGTTCGCTCTATACGTGACCGGTAACCGTTTGGTGTTCTTCAAACACTTTGGGGTTTTTTAATTCCCAATCACCTTTAGCTCTTTTTTTCTGCTCCACTCATATTGGCGGCTATAAACACCGTGGTGCGTTCCTTAGAGAGTTTACCTCCGACACACTTTTCTCCTTTGAATTTCAGGGTTTTTTCCGGCGTCATCTTGTAAAAAATCCCGGTTTCATCAGCGGTAAAAATGTCATTCGGAGAGTATTTTTTCCATAAACTTCAGCCACACTTGTTCTATCCAACGATATGTGACGTTCGTGTTAACATCTCGCGCTAATTACGTTGCAGCGGGCGGAGCGGACGAAAAAAATAAAGTTCACACCAACAATAGAACAAAACACACGGTAGATTTCTGGAATAATATTTTATTTTACGAGACCTCTTTTACAATCGTAGATACAATGTTCTTGACTAATACGCGACAACTGAACTCGAAGCTATTGCCACTTTTGTCACTTTATGATTTCGTAACTGCTGACACCGCGTCTGGCTTCTTAGTATTTTCTAGATAAGAGCACAATGTTTTCCAGGCGGTGTCAGTTTTACTTGCGTCTGAAATTTCTGCATCTTGCAAATTAAATGCAGATGCATGTGAATGTTTTTCATCGCTGGAATTTGGTGTCGCATATGTAACTCGCTTCCCCACTAATGTGACCGTGATTTATGCCGTGACAGTGTTTTAATTTTGCAAGCCATCCTTCGGAAGCTTTGAAATCAGCAGATCCGCGATCTGACACTAAATTGATAGGAATGCTATAATTTCTAAAATAAATTCGTAAGCAGTTAATAGCTTCGTTAGTATTAGTGGTTTTAGTAGCGAATAATTTCGTATATTTATAGAATGCGTCGACTACAACTAGTATATATCTCTTGCCTCGACGGGTCGGTTCTAATGGCCCTAGGTGATCGATATATAATTTTTCGAAAGGTACGCTAGGTAATGGCGGAGGATGCAGAAAACCTTCCCGTTTTCCGGAAAGCGGCGAATATTTGATGCAACGGAGACAATTCTGGATATGCGAACGTACTTTATCGCGGTCGTTAATTGTATAATACCTTTTACGGAGGTGATATAACGTTCTGGTTATGCCACCGTCACCGGTTCCTACATGACTATTCTCAATCATGGATCGTTCCATACTTTTTGGTACACAAAACAAGGTTTTGGCGTCGACCGTTTTATACACGAAGTTATCTTTTATAAAATAACCGGGTAGTGTAGTATCGTTTTGCTCTATACGTTTTCGAATATCCAACAGGTAAGGATCGCGCAGTTGATTCGCGTGAAGATCTATAGCTTCAATCGTATTTGCACTAAACACACGGCTAAGAGCATCCACATGTTTCATGCGGTCGTCGTTTCTGTGGTAAATTTCCAAATCGTATGATTGTAAATACAGGACCCATCGTGCAATCCTGGAGTTTATCAACTGTTTGCCAAGCGTCTGTTTAAGGGCTTGACAATCGGTATAAATCTTGAAAGGCCGTCCGTGTAAATATATATGAAAACGTTTTATTGCGTATATAATTGCCAGCGTCTCAAGCTCATACGACGAGTGTTTACTTTCGGCAGGGGTAGTCCTTTGACTAAAATACTGAATTACATTGGGTACTCGATTGGATTCGTTCAGCGGTTGTCGGAGTACCGCTCCAAATCCGGTCGTAGAGGCGTCGGTATGTAATTCAAGTGCCGCGTTTCGGATATAAATCGTTAATATGGGTGGAGCACACAGTATGCCCTTTAAACGTTGAATAATTGAACGATTTTCATCAGATATGGTGAACTCGATATTCGGTTTTAAAAGTTCGTAAAAGGGTTTCACAAGCTGTGAAAAATCTTTGACGAATGGTCGGAAATAGCTAATTAGCCCAATAAACCTTTGCACTTCCTTTTTGTTAGTGGGTATCGGGTAATCCTTTATGGCACGTACGTGTCGGTCGCTTAGCGTGACTTGATTCTCGGATGTGCTTTATCCCACATATTTGATAGTTGTTTTAAGAAGAACGCATTTAGATGGTTGTACAGCAAGATAATGTGACCGTAACACTTCGAAAGTATCTTTTAAACATTCAATATGTTGTTCAACCGTTTTTGTAGCGATAAGGATATTGTCAATGTAAATAAAGACATTGCCTGTTAAGAGAAGGTCGCGAAGTACACATTAAACATATCTTGAGAAAACGCCAGGTGCGTTCGTTAGGCCAAACGGCATACGATTAAATTCGTATTGTCCATTGTGTGTAACAAAAGACGTAAGGTATTTGGAGGACTCGTGAATGTGTACGTGATAGAAACCACTTTTTAAATCGATAAGCGAGAAATATGATTTATTATTAAGTAGCGAAATGTGGTCTTCTATTATTGGGAGAGGAAAACATTCCCTGCGTGTTATTTTGTTTAATTCTCTATAGTCTACGCAGAGGCGTGTTTTACCGTTTCGTTTTTTGATTAATATTATACGAGAACAAACCGGTGAATTCGAGGGCCAAATAATATTTTGTTCGAGTAGTTCGTCAACTATACGTTGCGTATTATCCCGATCCGCGGAAGAATGTCATCCGTTTAAATTGCGGTTCTCGAACTAACTCGATTTTTGTTTCGTATGGTTTTGCGTTAATTTTCTCGCACGGTGATTCGTTATTCCGAACGATGTCAATAAGCTTTTGTTTGTTGATTCGTAAACGTTGTTTAGATATTCGATATTCAATATCTCTGTACCGCTATCTGATGACTCCATTTGTTCGAATTTGATTTTGGTGCCATCAACGGTCATGCGTAGACGAGCATCGCGTAAAAAGAGCGTCCCAGCAGCACGTCGTGAGTCATTGCACTCTCCGGGAGGACCAAAAACTGTAACCGACAAGTATAAGAATTTATTGTGACGTCAATAAAAGCAGTGCCTAGCACGTTCAATGGCGATCCATTTAATCCATTAAATTTATATAGACTTTCGTATGGACGAATGTCACATTTGACATCTGACAGAGCAAGAGCGAATTAATTTGTGCGGAGCAATAGTATTTGAATTTTTTATGTTCTATCGGATTTGAAAGTGATTTTTGCGCAATAGTGAACTAGTGAACACCCTTTCCTTCTCGAGAATTAAAGAATACTGTCACGGATAGGTATTTTTGAGGTTTTTGATTATTTCTAAATTTCTTTGATTCAGGAAAATAATTTCAACGGTTACTGCGACGAATAATTTCGAGAAAACCAGCTAGATAGCGTTGAACAAAACTTTCATATTTTTACACCTATCGCTGAATCTGTGTCGAACTAGAATCTAAGATTGGAGATCTAATTTTCTTCCGGTGAGCACAGTGTGTGAAAAAAAAACTTGCAAGAAATAAGCAAAAAATAGAAAAAATCCAGGAGGCTAATAGTTTGGTTCAAACACAGCAACAATCATATGCGGCAATACTAAAAATAAACAAGGATGACGAAGGAAAACAGCAACAAGGACAAAAAGGTATCATTCTTCGTCCGAAGGAAGAACAAACAACGGATGATACTTTAAAGGAGTTAAGAGATCATATAAAACCAGGAGAAATAAAAATACCCATCAAATTTGTAAAACCACTGAAAAATGGGGGAATACTAATAAAAACAGACTCGGAAAAAAACACAGAAACCTTGCTTACCAAAATAAAGAATAACATGGATCAAAAATACCAAATTGGAACAACAGCGGAACACTCTCCACAGATGATCATAAAAGGTTTGCATAAAAAATATACAACAGCAGAATTAAACCAGGAAATAAACAACTTAAATCACTCAGTAGAAAAAGAGTGTAAATTGGATATAGTGCACACTAGACAGATTAAAAATGGAAAGTGGATAACTATATTAGAGGTCAATGGGCCTATGTATAAAAGAATAAATAATAAATATATAAACATTGATTTTGGAACACATTTTGTGACAGAAGATCATAATGTCACAAGATGCTATAAATGCCAAAAATACAATCACAAAAAAAAGATACGTGTGCGAAATGCGCAGAAGATCATAAAACTGCGGACTGTAAAGCAAACATACATAAATGTCTAAATTGCTTAAATAATACCAAATCATTAAATGTATGCCATAGAGCAGAATGAAGTCGAATATTATAACATAAAAGGTTTTAACGCTGTGTATAACTGTAGAACAGAAAAGCGAGGAGGCGGGACAGCCATATATATTAGGAAGGGTATAAAATTTAAAACAATATACACAAATATAGATTTTTCAACAATTATATTAGAACTAGAAACAGACATAAAAAATTTCAAAATAGGCACATTTTATAAATCATCAGAAAAATTCTCTGAGTTCATAGACCATATGGACTATGTTTATTCGACACACAAGTCACTAAATACAATAGCAGACACTAATATTAATCTCCTAGACGACAGCCCACAAAATCAAAATTACTTAGACACATTAACAACCAACAGTACAGAAATACTTAATCTTGCTACGCCAACCAGATTGACTACAGGAACGCTACTGGAACATGTAACTGTTGAGACTGGTCATCGCATTTAATGCGCTCCATAACAAGTTAGTCATAAGCCAACCACTGTGACGTGAGCACGGGTGAATGCAATAAGCATAGAAATAAAGTTTATTTTCGTTCCACAAATAAAGACCTCTTTCCTTTCGAAACCACTCATATGCCTTAACAGGTTATGGGCCCAGGCAACGTAGCCATTGTGAAAGTAGTTTTGCTGGGAAGGAATAAGTGTGAAAATATCGCGATCGTGAAAACGTGGGAAGTAAAAGTGTTCGAGCTTGTGACTCAAGGCGGCCATCTTCGCGTGCGAGCAAGGCACGCAGGCGCGACATCAGTGGACAAATAAACAGTAATAACGGGACGCGGAATCAAAGCCAGTTGATTCTCTGGGATTGGAGAAGAGCGAATTAGCGAGAATTTACGTCAACGAGTTTGGTGTCGTATCGCGCGCGTAAGAATACGCGCAGTGTTCGTTTCTTTTTGGTCTTCAGTGTGCAAGTGATCAGAGTCTCGTTGGTACATAAAAAAATGTCGGCTGACGCGTTGGTACGATCGGTCAAGCGGTTCGACGGGAGAAACTTCCAAGCGTGGAAATTTCAAATATCAGCAGTGCTGATGGCGAACGAAATATTTGACGTGGTCGACGGTACAAGAACGATACCAGTGAACCAGGATGGTGAAAATGCCGCACAAATGAAATTGTGGATAAAAGACAATGCCAAAGCGACGGCGATCATCGCGTCTGCTATGGAAGACGAACAAGTTGTGAGTGTGCTAGTGTGTGTTACCGCTAAAGAAATGTGGGACAAGCTTATCGCAGTGCACGAACAGAAATCGGTATCGAACGTCGGCGCGTTAACACAAAGGTTCTATACCTATATGATGGGTCCTACAGACACGGCCGTGCAGCACGTGAGTACGGTACAAAACATGGCGCGACAGTTGATAGATCTCGGCGAAAGAATTTCCGACGCAGCAGTGATTGCGAAAATTATGTCGAGTTTAACGTCGAAGTTCAACGTTTTCAGAACAGCGTGGGATAGCGTGGACCCGGCGCGTCAGACAGTCGCGTATTTGTTAGAAAGACTAATAAGGGAAGATTCGAACAAAAGTGAGTGTGGTGACACAACGAGTGCGTTAGCGGTTACTAAGCATAGTAGTTCGAAATACGGTGCGCATTCAAAGGACAAAGACATGAAAAAGAAAAAGTCGAAAAAGAATATCGAGTGTTTTCGGTGCCAGGAAATGGGACACTACGCGAGTCAGTGCAAGAAGCGGAAAAATGATGGCAACAAAAACGACAAGAATCAAGGTCAGTCGAGCCGTGGTTGCGTGTTCGTAGTTCAGTCGCAGAAAGAAAGCGCGAGAGCATTAGTAGTGGGCGAACGAAAACATCAGCCGACAGCCGAGCAGTATAAGCAGTTGCGGGACGCAGATAAAGTGGATGTCTGGATTACCGACAGCGGAGCGTCGGAGCACGTCACATCTCGTCGCGACTGGATTGAGGAGCTACGGCCGGTAATAGGGGAAACTGTCATGTTGGGTGATGACGGTGTATGTGATGTGGTAGGCGTCGGGAGAGTCCGTATCGAGAAACTCGTCAATGGAGAATGGGAAAGCGGTATCATCGAGAATGTCCTACTCGTACCTTGTGTTACACGAAACCTATTTTCCGTCGGTGCCTGCACGAACAAAGGATTCAAAGTAGAATTCGAAAAAGAAATAGTAGAAATAAAGCGAGGCGGTAAAGTTGAGGCAACCGGAACCAAACAGGACAACGGGTTGTACAGAATGTATTTCCGAAGACCGAAGCAGAATCGAGAAGTCAACGTAACAGCCCTGAACTTTAAAATGTGGCACGAGCGACTCGGCCATATACACAAGCGGGCACTCATCGAGTTGGTCAATCGAAAGCTTGTGAAGGGGGTTACCCTGAAGAACACGGAAGATTTCTTCTGCGAAGCTTGCCAGTATGGCAAATTACATAAACTTCCGTTCCAGAGAGAGGTCAAGAAGACGGCGAGCAATCCCGGAGAGATCATCCACAGTGACGTGTGTGGACCAATGTCGGTGCAGTCGTTAGGAGGAGCAAAGTACTATGTGCTTTTCAAGGACGACGCGACAAATTATCGAGTCGTATATTTTATTCATCACAAGTCGGACGTTTTTGAGAAATTCAAGGAGTTCGAGCGCCTTGTAAACAATAAATTTGGGCGCACAATGAAAACGTTACGAACGGACAACGGTACCGAGTACTGCAACCAGAAGATGAGCGAATACATGAAGAAAAGAGGAATAACTCTGGAGACCACAGCACCATATACTCCGGAACAGAACGGGAAGTCGGAGCGAGACAATCGCACAATAGTGGAAGCAGCGAGAACGATGCTACAAGCGAGAAAGCTGCCAGCATATCTTTGGGCGGAAGCAACTGCTACAGCGGTTTACACGCTTAACAGGACCGGGCAGTCAAGGAAGAGCGGAAGTTGTACGCCGTATGAATTGTGGACGAGGAAGAAGCCTGATCTTTCCCACATGAGAATCTTTGGCTCCGACGCCTATGTATACGTGCCGAAACAGAAGCTCACAAAATTCGATCCTCGAGCGAAAAAGTTGATCTTCGTGGGATACGACAGCGAGTCATCGAATTACAGGTGCTATGATCATGTTACAAAAGTTGTGACTATTTCTAGGCATGTAGCGTTCAATGAACGAAAGAGCGAGGTGGAATCGGAGGTACCAGTGTCCGAGGTCGAACTCACACTACCGATGCAGAGCGAAATCAATAAAGATGCATTCCAAGATGCAGAAGACGATACCGAGGCTATCGTCATAAACGCAGGAGTCGACTTTGTAGACGCCGACAACGCGGCAACTGGACAAGCAACGAACAGGGTTGAAAACGTTCGACAGCAACAAGAGCAAGAAACTTCGGCACCGATGGTGCTGCGCAATCGAGCGACGATCAACCAACCAAAGAGATATGGGCTGTATCTCGTGGAACACATTATTCCAACGACATATCAAGAAGCTGTATCAGGTCCAGAGGCTACTCAATGGGCGGAAGCCATCAAGGACGAGCTCGATGCACATCATAAGAACGGGACTTGGGAGATAGTGTCAAAAATCCCAGGTGAAAAAAACATAGATTCCAAGTGGGTCTTCAAAGTTCTACGTGACACGAAAGGAAGCGTGGTCAGATTCAAGGCACGATTATGCGCCAGAGGATTCATGCAGCGAGAAGGTGTGGACTATTCGGAGACTTTCTCACCGGTTGTGAGGTACGACTCCCTTCGAGTACTCCTAGCGATCATCACTGAAGAAAATCTCGAAGCAGTACAGTTTGATGTTCGAACTGCTTTTCTCCATGGACTTCTGGACGAGAATGTTAGGATGAAAATACCAACAGGACTTGAAGTCAACGAAGATCGAGAGAATGTGGTGTGTCTTCTCAAGAAGGCATTGTATGGACTCAAACAGTCACCGCGATGCTGGAATGTGAAAATCGCGAGTGTTCTAAAACGTTTCAATCTAATTGAAACAAATTCGGACAAATGTGTGTATGTCGGCATCTACGACGATGTTAAAGTGTATCTCGCGCTATTCGTTGACGACGGGATAATTGCAGCTAAGTCTGCTGATGTAATCGAGAATATTGTCGGCAAGTTAAGCAAAGAATTTGAGATAACTATCGGTGATTGCAGTACCTTCGTCGGTATGCAAATAAGTCGAGATCGTGAGTCAAGGTCGATGTTTGTACATCAAGAGCTCTACGCAAAGAAAATTATCGAGAGATTCGGAATGAGTCGAGCAAAAGGGGTTTCCGTACCGGCGGATCCTCATACTATTTTGTATCCGGCAGAGTCAGAAGAGGCAGAAAGGCAAGTAGTGCCATATCGCGAGGCAGTAGGATCACTGATGTTTCTTGCCGTAGTAACACGCCCAGATATTGCATACGCGGTGAATTCGGTCAGCAAATTTCTGAACAATCATAACGATAGTCATTGGCGAGCAGTGAAACGCATCATTGGATATCTGATAGAGACAACAAATATGGGAATTGAATTCCGAGCATCGGAGTCGGGTGTCGAAATTGTGGGATACTCAGACGCAGATTTCGCGAGCGATATTGCCACCAGAAGGTCGACGACAGGTTACGCGTTTTGTATGTCAAACGGAATTGTAACTTGGTCATCTCAGCGACAAAAACTCGTGTCAATGAGTACGACGGAATCGGAATACATAGCAGCGTCTACAGCGACGAAAGAGGCCGTGTGGCTTCGCGCATTGTTATGCGAACTTGGGTTTTTGTCAGATAAACCGATGAAACTGTACGTCGACAATCAAAGCGCAATTCGTTTAATTCACAATCCAGAATTTCATAAGCGCACGAAACATATTGACGTGAAATTTCACTATATACGCGAGAAAGTCGAGAATGGTGAAATAAATGTAACCTTTGTGCCTACCGAAGCCCAGTTGGCGGATATATTCACCAAAGCGTCTCCAAAACGCAGATTTGTCGAATTACGCACCAAGCTGGGAATGTGCATAAAACGCTCCGACGGCGGAAGTGTTGAGACTGGTCATCGCATTTAATGCGCTCCATAACAAGTTAGTCATAAGCCAACCACTGTGACGTGAGCACGGGTGAATGCAATAAGCATAGAAATAAAGTTTATTTTCGTTCCACAAATAAAGACCTCTTTCCTTTCGAAACCACTCATATGCCTTAACAGTAACAACAAACAGTCAGTCAATTAAAAACAATACCACTTATATATTTGAAGACTGGCCGTATCTAGACCATCGACTGATACGGTTAACCATAACGACAAAAATTAATAAAAAAATTAAACCAATAAAAAAGAATATTACATACATGCAAACTGATAAATTCATAAGCATAACAAAACAGCTAATTGAAAGAAGAAAACCAAATAACTTCCAGGAGTTAGCTGAGCTAATTTTGCAAGCGAAATTTCTAGCCACAAAAATTAAACCTACAAGGACGAGAAATGACACATGGATATCTGGAAAAGTAATCCACTTTTCCAGAAAATAGCGAACTGCTTTTAAAGCACTAAAAAAATATCCAACAAATATAATGAAACAAAAGAACTATCAAATTATAAAAAACGAATGCAACAATACGATTGAAAATGCAAAGGAAAATTACTATTCGAGAAAACTTGAAGAAGGTTCTAACAATCAGCAAAATTTTTGGAAGTTAGTAGATAAAGTTTTTAGAAAGGCAGACACAAACACTACTAATAACCAGGATATAAAGGAAATAAATTTCATGGGCGAAAATTTCGAAGATCCAGTAAAAATCTCAAATATATTAAACAATCATTTCATATCAATAGGACAGAAAATTGTATCAGAACTCCCTAAAAACGAGTCAGCATGCCAAAGCGTGTCACCCATCTGCTCTTTTCACTTTAGGCAGAGGCTTCACATACGATTCCAAATCGGTTTCGGTTTGTTTGTTTTAAGAATGAACGTCATAGCGGCGCGACCTTTTCTTATTTTGCATGTTATCTATATGAGAACCGGGCGACCCTGCGTCCACGTCCGATTCGATCAATAACGCCGGTTTTACGACCCGTCTGGTTCATAACGACCCGGGTCGACGTTCAGATTCATAATCATAACGAAGGCGCTTCCTTCTCGCTCATTTACATGCTTTCGCCATAAGATCGGATGACACCCGGCTCCACGGCCGGTTTTCCATGACCGATTTTCTGTATGCGCATGCGTTGTGGTCATTCGTTAAAAGGCAGTGAACGGAGAAGGCCATGGAGCAGGTGATAACGGCAGTAGGAAATAATCCGGTAATATGGAGTATTGCGGATAAAGACTACCACAACAGGGAATTGAATGATGCGGCGTGGGAGAATGTTTGCCGAGAAGTGTGCCCTAGTGCCAGAATTCATCCATTTTAGGATTCTAGCACTGACACCATCAACAACGCAAGACATATGTTTTGACGTTGAGCACCGACACGAGAATGAACACTAAACAAACAATCTGATTCAAGAGCCTCGCACGTTCTTATTTCAGATTTGGAATCGTACGTGGAGCCTTGACGCCCGTCGTTCTTATTGCTTACGCATTCCAAATAATAATCGGTTTGGAATCGTATGTGGAGCCTCAGCCTAAGGCTGACATCTAGAAAAGAAGTCATTGATGTTATTGATTCTCTGAAAAAACACACCGCGCCGGGTCCTGATGGTATCTGCGTTGATGATATCAAAATAATCAAAGAGAATATTGCAGATATACTGGTTACTCTAATAAATATAAGCTTCAAGAGTGGACAATTTCCGAACTATCTAAAAAACGCCAAGGTAATACCCATATTTAAAGGAGGGCTGGAAACTGACCCAAATAATTTTCGACCAATAACATTATTAAACTCACTGAGTAAAATCATAGAAAAAATATTAGCTTTACGAATTAAAGAATACTTAATGCAGAATAGGATTATAGATAGAAACCAGTTTGGGTTTCAGGAAGGTAAAGGAACAACAGACGCGATTATAGAAGTGATGAGACATATCAATACACAACTGGATCAGGGAAGTTACGTTGCTGCAGTTTTTATCGATCTAAAAAAGGCGTTTGATACGGTAGTGCACGATATATTGATAAGTAAACTTGAGAACTTGGGAATAGTTGGTATGCTAAGAGAACTTATGCGTACGTACCTGGCAGAAAGACTTCAAAGGACTGAAATTGGAAACATTAACAGTGAAATAGCGCAGATTACTATTGGCGTACCACAGGGATCAATACTAGGACCGATTCTTTTCCTGTTATATACAAACAACTTGGTGACTTCAGGAATCGACGGGAAAGTTGTGATGTACGCTGACGATACGATACTGATTTACTCAGGTAAAAATGAAACTGACTTAGAACAAAAGATAAACAATGACTTAGACAAATATTCCCAATGGCTCATACGGAACAAATTGACATTAAACACGAACAAAACCAAATACATTATCTTTAAACAAAAAAATAAAACTGATATTGAGCCACTGATAAAAATAGAAAATTAAACTCTTCAGAGAGTTAAACATATGAAGTACCTTGGACTTACAATCGATGAAAAACTAACGTGGACACCGCATATAAATGATATGAGGAAAAAAATAGCAGCTATTGTTGGTTTGCTCCATCGTTTCAGCTATTTCTCAATTAAAAATAAAATACAAATTAAAAATGCATACATAATTTCAAGAATTACATACGGGATTATAATTTGGAGCCAAACTACCAAAACTAACCTCATGAGCATGTCACGACTACTAACTAAAGCATACGAAACCATATATAACTTGCAAAGGATGACCGCTACATCTGAAGTATATAAAACAGCACAAGAACTTAACGTAGACGGACTGATTCACATGGAAAAAGAAAAATTCATTTTTAAAAATTTACACATTGAACAAATGAAAAAAACGAAACTAGACATAAATGGGAGAAAAACGACTACAATATGAGAAACGCAAATGAAATTTTAATAAAATTTGCTAGGACAGAGCGCCTGAGGATGGATCCGATTAACGCCGCATCAAATTTTTACAATAAGCTACCTCAAACAATAAAAGAAGCGCGTAACATGCAATTTGAATAATTAAGAACGGTAATTTTTTTTGAGATACTGGTACTATCCCTTATACCGATATACATTGTCTGGGAAGTACTATTTAAATGAACAAGCTTTCAGCAAATAAATTGCACACGGACAGTGCAAGCAATGAGTTATGGAGTAAAGATTTTTTGGAGGAAACGGAGGTGGTTTTAGTCGGTAGAAATCCGACATGCCGAGAAGCAGGAGCAACTCGGTATCTTTTGAAGATTTCCACCTCCCAACGACGAAAAAAAAACTCGTGACAACTTTATAAAGTTTTCGGGCAATCCCGTGTCAATTAAAGCGTTTGAAAAACCGACTCGCCATTGATCGAAGTTGAATTATATTGGAAAGATAAAACGATTTCCATCGTCCACTGCGTGTGTTGTTTTGGTCGCCTTCGATGGACACTCCGATGATCGATGTGTTGTTTTGTAGCAATGACCGCAACGCTCCCTTTTTTGTGTTTCTGGACATTGTATTGACAAGTATCCCGTTTTACTACAATTGTAGCAAGTCACTTCCTTGTTGTACTTGCTGTTAGTGCGTACTTCGTTTGTGCACATTCGGTATGCTGACGAATCAAACCGTTTGTCGTTAGATTTTCGCTGATTTGCGCCGTTTGACTCGAATGTCTGCAGTGCCTGCAAAAGATCGGAGCATTTTGTAAACAACAAAGCGGCGATAGCGTTTTGCAACGTGCTATCTCGGAGACCCTGTTGTATGTACTGTGCGATGACAACGTCGCACAAATTCCCTCGGCGTCCGATTGCCACCATTCAAAGATAATACTCGTTGACATTTTCATTGGAAGATCGATGTGTGGTCAGCATTTTCACATGTACGTCCGATTCCTGGGTGTGATCGCGAAATGCATCGCACAGTTCGGCAGCAAATTCTTCGAAGCTGTCGAAACAGTCGACTTGCGCGTCCAGCCAGGTTTTCGCATGACTGCCCAGTTTCGTTTGTGCGGCAAAAAGAACGGCTTCCGGATTCCACAGATATAGGGCAGACAAACGCCTGATACGTTTTATAAATTGGGGTGCTGTGAAGCCCGTTTCGTCTTTCGGGTTAAACGTAGGCAATATCTCGGCAATGTCTGAGATCCGAAACAACGTACTATTGTGTCGTTCAATATGACTTGTTTCGTCATGTTGTCGCGCTATTTCGTCATGTCGAGCTAATTCGTCGTTAACCCCCAAAATGTTGTCACGTGGCGTTTTTGTGTTCCTTGATTCGTTTGGAACTTGCCGTTCATCGGCAAATTATCCTGGACCGTTACGTTGTCCAGTATCCATCGTTTCTCGTCAATCCGTATTTTTCAACCTTTTCGGACGAGGTTGATTTTAAGGTTGGCGCCATTTAGGATCGTTTTCGAACTGCGACTGACTCGTGTTGCGAAACACTTTTCCGGCTCATTCCGCTGTTGAATGAGTTCCCGTTGTTGTATTCGGTCGTTTATCACTTATTGGATCGATTATATCCCGGATTGGGTCGCTATATCCCACTTCTGATATTTTGTAGTGATGGCCGTTGGCTGATTATTAAAAAATGAAACTCCACGAACTCACAACGGCACATTTATTCCGACTCCATTCTTCAACTCTGTCAAATATGACTTCTTCTTCATGTTTTTATATTAAATTTTACATGTCATAACGAACTGTCAAATATCAGTTCGTTGTATTTAAATTTGAAATATAACATCACTACAATTCCACAAATGAAACGCTCAAAAACTTATCCGCCGAATGAAACAATAACATAACATAATTTTTACCCAGGATGAGCTGTTATCAAATGTTTATCTATTCGCCTGCGCCCTTTTAATTTTTCACCAGGAGTTTCCAGACTGCTTTCGTTGATCTCATTTTGCAAAGAAAAAAACCAATTCCGGGCTATACAGGTTGTAAATGACCAAAATATCGCAAGTTTAGTATTCCGGGTTCGCGTTGAACAGGTTCCGGCTTATACAGATTCAATTCGTATGAAAATCATGAGAAAATGTACGGGACCTTTGATTTTTTTTCCGGGTAACTAGGTTTCCGGGTAACTAGGTTTCCGGCTTACTAAGGTTCCGGCTTGAACAGGTTTTACTACCACTAAATAAAATTACGTGAATGTCAATACGCGTCGATTGACATCTTGTTCGAGGAAATCGTACGTTAGGTTCGCGAGATATAACGCATGACAGAAATGACCTTCCAAGAGACAAAACAACAAACCCCCCCGACCGAAGTATTCCAAAAACTAATCAGCTCTTAAGACTGGAAAGACGCTTCGATTGACACCTTAACTAAGTCGATACGACTATGTTTACGTGAGTTATGCTCGTAGAAAAAACTGTCCACGAACGTACATACGTACGTACGTACATACACACACACATATATCTCCCTTTCTAAAAAAAAACACTTTATATACCTCAAAACGTTAAGAAATGTTAAAAATTTCGATTTCGATTTTCGATTACAAGAACTTCCCATATACTAGGAAGTTAAAAACAATTCGAACCGTTTTTTAATTTAATAAATAGCGTGGAAAAATAGGGAGGGGGAAGCTTTTAAAATTGTACGAACACTATAGAACAAAACTACTAAAAACTACAAATTTTTAATTCGATGAAAGCTTTTTATAGCATATGATCTTGCAAAGTGTTGACTTCATAGCGTTGATTACCACAAATGCAAATTTGATTGATTTTTTTTTGGGTTTCAAAATTTAAGCAGTTATATACATATAGCAGATAAAGTGCATGACAGAAATGGCCTTCAAAGGGTCAAAACAACAAACCCCCACTCCCCCGGCGAAAGTGATCAAAAAACTAATCAGCTCTTAAGATTGCAAAGACACTTTGATTGACACTTCAACAGTCGCGATACGACTTTGGTTACGTGAGTTATGCTCGTAGAAAAACTGTCCGCGACGTACGTACGTAGGTAAACACACACACATACATCTCTCTAGAAACACTTTCAATATACTCGTAAGACATCAATACGTATAGATACTCGTATGTTGAACATTTCAACTTCGATTTTCGAAGCGATTACAAGAACTTCCAATGTACTGGCAAGTTAATTAAAAATAAAAAAAACATTAAAAGCCACTATGTATAAATTGTTCATACGTACGATATCTCTCATTCTAAATACATTGACATTATGACAATCAATGATATTTGATATTTGCATAATTTGTGCAGATTTTTAATAGTTTTCACAATACCCCTTTTTATTTTAATGAAAAAACTACTCAAATTTTGAAGAAAAAAATCAATCAACTTTGCACGCGATTTCGATTGTAACTTAGCGAATGTAACATTTAGTTAATGGATTTAATTCACTTTTTTACTCAATCATCTAATTTCTTTTTATGATTTTTATTTACTTTGTGTTTTTTTCTTATACATTTTGTAATTGGAGTTAAACTCTGTAGAATGTGCTTGAATAAATAAATAAAGAAAGAAATAAACACTGGGAAGTTAAAAACACCAGAGCAATCTTAGCACACCTGGATGAAAATGTATCCGATGGTTAGTAATTTGACTGTATGACTAATGATTGATAATTTGCATATATGCAAAAAACCTAATTATTTGTGTTTCATTAAGATATATTTTATTAACAATATTGAACTTTTGTTCAATTAATGAGATTACTTAACTATCTCTGCATTTAAACATTAAAAAAAAAGCATACAACCTTACGTACATACTATACGGAATATCAGATAAGGTACAGATTTTCTAGTTTTTCTTTAAGATTATTTATATTTTTGATTTACACTTTTCAGTTGAACAAATTATGTTGT
Organism: Oxycera nigricornis; assembly: GCA_963942545.1. NCBI lineage: Eukaryota > Metazoa > Arthropoda > Insecta > Diptera > Stratiomyidae > Oxycera > Oxycera nigricornis. The sequence continues at coordinate 61,616,294 of OZ012660.1, read as the reverse complement.
ACAGCTTTTTGGAAACCGTCTTTTGAACACTAAGAGCAAATATTTTCACAAAGATTGCGATTATGAATAAATGCTTGACTTAACCAATTTTTTTCTGAGCCTTAGTTTTCTTTGAAGTAAAAAAATGTATTTTATTTATTATTTATGCTATGAAATACATGTGTATAGTTAATAAGGCTTTTGTGATAAATTACTAAACATTCATTCTTTCAAAATAATATTTAAAGTTTTTCTTTCGTTTCTTTCCACAAATTAACATATTTTTCGTAAATGAAAAACAAAAGTTTAATAATAATAGTCGAATGTACTTAATGATTACATCATGATTTTCACCTTCCCAGTATTTGGGAGCTTCTTGTAATCGCCTGGATAGTCGAAATTGAAATTTTCAATATATCTTTACGTTTGCTGCCTCTTGAAGGTCATTTATGTCACGCACTATATCTCGTTAACTAAACATACGACTTGCATAGTTGAGGCGTCAATCGACGTGTATTAACATTTGTAGGATTCCATAGAATTTTTGCAGCCGTATTTTAATTTGATAAAAAAGTGCAAAAAAGTAGGGTTTTTTCAAACAAAGGACATTCTTCAGTTGATTTACACAACACAGTAATCAATATTTATGAAAATTTCATCCTCTGAATGGTTTTTAAAAAGATCAGAATTATTTTTTCATGTTTACAAAAAAAATTAAATTAAAAATATAAACCACTAAAAGTCACCATGATCTTAACGATCATTTTTGTCATGCAATATATTTCGGGAACTAAATACAGAATTTGCATCATTAAGAAGTCAATCAACACATATTGACATTTATGTGACTCAATCAATTTTTTAGAAATACATTTGTTGTATTGTTCGAGCCAGCTTTTAATTTAATGAAAAAAGTGCAACAATTAGTCTTTTTTGTAAATAATACATTTTTAACCTGATTTGCACATCATAGTAATCAATTTTTATAAAATTTATATACTTTAAACAGCTGTCGTGAAAAATCCCGGAAAACATTTTCTCAAGATTACAAAAAAAATTAACACAAAAAATCATTAAAAGTCACCATGACCTTCCAGGTTCAACCAAATTTAAAATTCACATCATTAAAGTGTCAATTCACGCGTATTAACATTAATATGATTCTTCAAATTTATGAAAAAGAATATTGTAGCCGTTTTCTAATATAATTTTAAAAAAAGACGTTAGAATTTAAAAAAAAGAATCTTTAACCAGATTTGCACAACACTGTAATTCATATTTATAAAATTTATAAATTCTTATCAGTTTTTGTAGAAACAACAGTAAAACTTTTTTCCATGAATGAAAAAAAAACATAAGTAAAAAATCATTCAAAGTCACCATGTAAAAAGGGTTCATACGAATGAAAATCAAAGGTATAAAAACAAAACTGCATTCATTTTCGCTAGCGCTCTTATGTCCTTCAAGCATCGATAAGAAAATAAAAAATAGCGTAGAAAAGGCTTTGTAACCTGTCCGCTGACCGATTGATACGCGTGAATATTTAATCAACACCTCATTCGCCAAAATCCTTACGTAATCAATGAATGCGCCCGTAGATGATACGATTAATATTAAGTCATTCCAATCACTGTTATGAGAACTTTTCATTGTTATTATTTAGAGTAGTATTATTTTCATAATTATTTTTGTGTTTACTATTTTTAATATTTATGTAGATAGTTCTCACGGCACCGTGTTTTAATGTTAATGAAAAAACTACTAAAATTTTGAAAACCAATAAAAATCAAATCAAATTTGCATTTGTGGTAATCAACGTTTTGAATGGTAAAATATTTTGTAGGCATTATTTTCAAGATCATATGCTTTAAAACGCTTTCATAAAATAAAAAAAGTAGTTTTTGGTAGATTTGTTCTTTGGTGTTCGTAAGATTTCAATTAATTCACATATCAGTGGCGGCTGCTGTATATGTGCTGAAGAGCTGCAGAACTCATCAAAACCGTTTTATATACAGTCAATATATTCTGTGAGATTATACGAATCTGAAAAAATAAATATTTTATCAACTTTGGATTACATAGTTAACAGTTCTTTTATTATTAAACATATATATACACATATATTTGCCTGAAACCCCTTTTTCATGATATAGCTTAAGTCATAATATTTACTTCAGATAAAAATCTCTTCAGCACACGTAATGTTTATTAGAAGTTCTGCGCACCTAAAACAAGATTTCCTTTGCCCCTTTACCGCTTTGTTATCCATAAACTCAGCTCAAAACTTTCGTCGTTGAAGCGAATCTCGTGCTGCATTCACAAAGAACGATTAGCTTCTCCACATCATATTTTTTTCATTTAAGTGCTGCGCACCCGAGAAGCGAATCTTCTGCCTCTTTGTCCGTCAACCGCTCCCAAAAGTTTGGCTGTGGTTTCGCGATCGTTGACGTTGAATTGTTCTGCATCTATGCAGCACTTTTCTTGACGATATGATACCGTCAAGTTAAAAGTTATATACATACAACATGCATATAGGCCCAAAAATAGTCCACAATAAGGCGCCAAAGTTTTTTCAAATTTGATTTCATTTTCACACTAAGCAAAGTTGAAATATGGTCCAGATTTCATATCCAAAAGGAAATATTATTTATTTTATTTAATTTTAAATAATTATAATCAATTTAGTTTATAAATAATTCTAATCTTATAATAGGACTTTCTTGAAATGTTACAAACATATTGAATCCGTCCGTTTGATGAAAATGCTGTAGTTAGACTCATGGCAAATTTCGCAGTAATCGAAAAATGCAACTAAATTGTCGTTTTTATATAAATGAAAATACTTTTACCACATCCTGTACTTGAAACAGAAGCTATGAATATATGAAAATTTTGGAAAATCTCATGTTCTGGTTCTGAACAAGGCGTTTGGAATTCTCGCGCAAAATTTTAGTGTATAGTGTATTACGAAAGTGGTTATTCGGTATTTTGCAAAAATGGATGTCGTTAACAATTTAATCAATGTGAAAAAGTTTGGTGTCTATACATTAGATGAAAAGGTGGAAATAATAAGTAAAGGTATAACTCTACCTAATCTCCTTATTGAAGTAATAGGGAGCAGCCGCCGAAAACAATATAAACGGCAATTTAATAGTGATATTTATTCCCGAAACAACTGGATTTGTGGATGCAACAAAAAAATGCATTATTTTGCTTTCCGTGTTTGCTATTTGGTGGTGACAAGCTTTGGACACAGATTGGAGTTACTGATTTGATGCACCTTTCGGAGAAAATTAAAAGACATGAAAACTTTAGAACCCACCTCTTTAATCAAATGGAATTAAATGTATTAGAAACGGTGAACATACAAGCTCAACTTGATTCAGCTTATTGACGGAACATACAAAAACCAAATGAAGATGTGTCCCGAAACCAATATGTTTTATCCAAAATAATAAATTGTATAAAGTTTTGTCGGGCATTCGAATTAACTCTGCGATGCCATAATGAATCCGCGAACTCCGAAAATCCTGGTGTATTTCGCGGTCTTATAGATTTTTCAGCAGAGCTCGATAATGCGTTGCAAGATCATTTGAAAAACGCCACGATTTTTAAAGGTACTTCTAAAACTATTCAGAACGACTTATTAAATTGTATGCTAGAAATTTGCCACGAGCAAATATCTGCCGAAATTTAAGAAGCTCCATACCTTGCCATTTGGCAGATGAGACAACTGGTGTGACTTGTGATAATATTTCGATATATTAGCAATGGAAGTCCCACCGAGCGTTTTTGGTGCTATTTAAATCCTTCGAATCCAAACGCTTCAACTCTAAGCGAACATCTACTAGATATATTATATCCAATATTCGATAATTCAAAGGAAAAGCTAATAGCACAAAGCTATGACGGAGCGACTGTTATGAGTGGACAACGAGCTGTAGTTCAAGCAATTATTAAAAGGAAATATAAGTTTGCACACTTTGTACACTGCTATGCACACCAATTAAATTTAATCATGAGAAATGTTGCTTCATCAAACTCACAAGTACGAGTGTTTTTTGGAAACTTGCACGAAGTTCCTGGATTTTTCAATAGTTTTCCTTCAAGAATCTCAGTCCTTGATCGAATAGTAAAAAGGAAAATCCCCCACGGTGCGTCTACACGACGGAATTTTAACATACGTACTGTTAATATTGTATTCGAGTATAGAGAAAGTTTAATTGAATGCATGGAAATCATAAAAGAGGAATTTTCTGATGGCGCCGTTTGTAGTGCGGCTTCTGGTATTCGACGCATGCTAACAGATTCAGTGTTTCTTTTCTGGTTAACGTTTTTTCATCATGTCATGCCGCATGTCGACATTTTATTTCATCAGATGCAGAAAGAACAAGTCGACTCCGTTCAATTAAAAGCAAATATTGTTTCATTTGAGGAAAATGTTCAGAAAATCCGAAACAAAATGGTCAGCATTGTTAACGAAGTATCCAATTCAAGTGATATGGAACGTACAATACAGAGAAAAGCGTCCCGGAAATAATCCAGTTGGTCATCGTTTCGCTGCTTTGGAAGTTTGCGATGTAATATTAAATGCTGCCAAAGATAGATTCGTATTTGATGGTCACCTCGTTGTTGCTTCTCATTTTTACTCAAATCATTTTCTAAAGTATCAATTGAACTTTCCTGGTTCTCAATTTAAGTCTACATGTGTCGCTTATCCTAACTTGGAAAGAGAACGATTAAAAACTGAACTTTCAATCATTTACTCAAGGCACGACTGTAGAGACATAACAAGTGCTCAAGTTTTATTGAAGTTTATTTTAAAAAATAATTTAGAAGAACCATTGAGAGAAACGAAAAAGTTGTTGGAAATTCTCGTAGCAATACCAATGACAACAGCTGAAGCAAAACGAAGCTTTTCAACCCTGAAACGCATAAAGACATTTCTCAGAAATACTATGTCTGAAGAACGTTTGACTGCATTAGCAATGATTTCCATTGAAAAACATTTAATTGCTGCGATTGGAGACTTCAATGATAAAGTAATGGATAATTTTGCCGCTACTAAGGATCGTCGACTTGAACTCATTTTCAAGCGAATATGAACCTCATCTTAACTTGTATTAAGTAATAGATTTTTATTCTAATGTGAAGTGATTATCTTCGTTTTAATTGAATAGATACCTACCTACTCGTAAATTTTATTATACCAAATAGAACACATGAGCATTTGAAATGCTGTCAGCAATATTATCGTTATCAAAGAATTGTTTGATTTGATTAAAAGTCATTGTGATCGATGGTGTAAAGTAAATAAAGTGGCTTTTTCGAAAGAATCTTTTTTCCAACAGTTTTTACAGTCAAGGGTTGATTGTCTGATGATGTAGAAGATACTTTAAGACAATAAAAATTAACATTAATAATAAATAAGGAGATGAAATGAATAATATTTGCCTTACTAACTCCTTGTTAAATTCAATGAGCTGTTTTTCATTGTAAATGTAACTTAAATTTAATTTTTAATGGGAAGTTGATCGTGTCGACCTCTAGAGTCGCACCTCGCGGCTTGTTACCTTTGGATTCTGTTATATACGAGTATAAGTCTTTACAAAATTTCAATGCAAGCAAACCTGAAAGATAAGGTGCAGAACCCTCAGCCATAATTCTCACGGGCCGCCACTTTCACACATCATTTGTAATACATTTTACTTTTGACCTGCAATCAAACTGATTACTGACTGCATTTTCAATGTTTTTCAAGACCAACTGAAAACAAGAAATAATTATTAGTCCCATTGATGTAAAATCGTGAAAAAATACAAAATCGTTGATAATGCCGAAGTCATTGCAATTTTGAACAAAACTATTACAAATAGCCTCCACGCTAGAAAATCTATTCATTCATTCATTCATTCTTTTTTTTCAAGCATCAATATGAAAATAACAAATAACGTAGAAAAGGCTTTGTAACCTCCCCCTTCCTCCGGTTGATCCGCGTGAATATTCAATCATCCTCCTTACATACGTAATCAATGGAGGCTTTCGTAGATGATACGATTAATATTAAATCATTCCAATAACTGTAATGAGAGATACGTTATTATTATTCAAATTAGTTTTTTTTTCAAAATTATTATTGTGTTTAATATTTTTAATATTTTTGTAGATATTACTGGGAAGTTGACCGTGTGAACCTGGGTCGCACCTCACCGCTTGTTTTGAAATGTTCTCAGAACAAATCCTATTTACATTTTTTTCAAAGAGAAAGTTGCACAGAACATATTGTAGCCGCAATTGTGAAAGGGAAGTTTCAAATTATAATGTTTTGGTGGGGGGAAGGGTTGATTGAATATTCACGTGGACCAATTGGAGAAAGTGCAGGTTCGAATTTCCAAAAAATATTTTGAGTACACTTCAAAGGCCTCAAAACGTAGAGATATGTTGAAAATATCAATATAGATTCTCGGGGTGATAACAAGAACTTCCTATATACTGGAAAGTTAAGATTGCGCCATTTTTGCGCCTTTAATTTAAAAACGTCTCTACTGAAAAAAGTAGGTGCTTTGTTGCATTGAAACCATGATCCACTTCGTGTTCGCTTAATTTAGTACTGTAGCATTTCTCCAATTCCGAAAAAAATCATTTGTCAATGAAAGAAAAGCGGTATTCTAACGTGAAGATTTTACAAAACGCCTGCACTGATATTCACAAGGACATCTCCACAGACGACTTAAAGCACTCGTTTAGCATGCTTCTTGATCGCGAAATCTATTTTGAATAATATATTATGCAACTGACATGTATGCCGCAAAACAAGGCTGTAGGATAAAATGAACACCACCATATATTCGTACCCATGTTTGTCATAAAAAGTCAATATCTCAACCAAACTATAATAATAAAATAAACAACTTTCCTTTTAATCAGCGAGATCGCTGATGAAGACCGAACAATTACGGTTGAAAATCGATTTCGTCAAATAAACAAGTTTTACACAAAATTAAGAGGAAAGTTTTTTACATCAATATCAAAATTATTTTGTGAAAGTGGTAATGAAATCCATGAACAATATTTAGATTATAGTTTAAACAGAATTAAGTGCCAATATCTTTCTTCCGCATGCTGATTTAAGAAATATTTTCTGTAATTCTAATTGTCTTTTTTTGTCATTTTTGTGCTTTTATGGAGGGAAAACACATTAGGAGGTCCAATTTTTACGCTTTTTAATAATTTTTGGAACGGAAACAAATGGTTGTAACTAATTGAAATTAATTAACTATTCATATTTTGAACTACATTTCATAATTTTTTCAAGTGATTTTCATTAAAACTTGCGAAGTTAGAAGCTATTCTTCATGAAGGTCCGTCGTCCGAGTCTCTCATTGCCGTGCATGCTGGAGTCCACAATTTTAATGTAAAAGCATTCGAAGCAAATTTTACACATGAGTTTCTGAAGTCTCAGGCTGAATCGGAGTTCGGGCTGTGGCGGATCCGTAACATGCTCCGGGAGAAGGGTATAGAGGTACCCACCGTCGAAGCACTGCGACGGCGTCTGGTGCAGGGTATGTTAATTGCAAAAAACTTACGAAGGACAATATTGCAAATAAGGTCATTGCTTCCCTTCAAAATAACTGTGCCTCCCGAATACAAGTCACTACTTAAAAGTGACTTCTGGCAAAGTGGAATACTAGTCAAAGCATTTGCCGTCCTTCTTTCAAGGAATTTTCACCAGCCACGTATTTGCCAATCTCAGCGCTAGTTTCTCCATCTTCCTCAACAAATTTCACGTCGTCATCTTTAAGTGCTTCAAGTCCTAATATAAAAAAGAAAATTTGTATTTATTATCAAAACGTGCGTGGCTTACGTACCAAGTTGCAGCATCTTAATCTATCGTGCCAGTTGGCAAATGACTCTATCATTTGCTTGACAGAAACCTGGCTACACTCTGGCATCTTTAACTCTGAACTTTTGCCTAATTTTACCATATATCGTAAAGACCGCAATCTTCACCCATCTAATAAAAGTGATGGTGGTGGAGTCTTAATAGCTGTGAAGAATTCTCTTTCCAGTGCTCTCTGTGAAGACTTTCTCCCTCCTCCTATGATAGAATGTGTTGTCGTCAAAGTATTTCCTGACCCTTCTTCTCCATTGTATATATCCTGCACCTATATCCCTTGTGGCTCTCCTCTTGAGCTCTATGAATCTTTCTTTGAGTCTGTAACCTCATTTTGCCTCTCCCTTAACCCGTCGTCTCGTGTTATCATCTACGGTGATTTCAATCTTTCCTCTATTGATTGGCACATTTTTCCTCAGATTGAAATCATCTCTTCTAATCGATCATCTAACCCTCTAACCAATTTTCTCTCATTGTCGGGTTTTTGCCAATTCAACCATGCATTTAACTTGAACGGTCGACTTCTTGACCTTGTTCTATCAAATATTGTTCCTGATAACTTAACTTTAACCACTGCTCCTCTCCCCTATGTTCCCTTGGACCCCCATCATCCACCTCTGCAGCTCGAACTCTCCTTTTATTGGCCCAAAGCTCAAATTAGGCGCAGACAACTTACATTTAACTTTTGGAAATCGAATTACATTGCTTTGTCGGAAGAACTCAAATTGATTAACTGGGCATCTTTTTTTGACAGTCTTGGCTGTGAAGACTCTCTCGTTAAATTCTATGACTTTCTCTATGACCTTATCTCTCGCTTCACTCCCTACTATAGTCGTACCACGGTTACTGATCCTCCTTGGTTGACCCGTGATGTTAAGGCAATCTTGAAATTAAAAAACCAAGCTTTGAGGCTTTACAAATCCAATAAAACTTTGGAAAATTATACTGCCTTTTCAAACCATCGTGCTTCATCCAAACTAGAAATTAAAAAAGCTATGCGTAACTACTTCGCTAATATCGAAAATTCACTGCACTCTAACCAAACGAAGCCGTTTTGGTCTTATGGCAATTCCCTTAAGTCTTCGTTCAATATTCCTAATACTGTTTTCAGGGACAATAAACAAAGTTCGACTCCTGAAAAAATCTGCGAGATATTTGCTGAATTTTTTTCGTCAATATATCCTGCTTCCACTCTCCCAATTTTTTTCAATACTCCTTTTTGTTTTCCACCTATTCTTGATTGTATTTCCACTGACCCAGCTGAAATCCAAATATTAATTAATTCTTTAGATTCCAGCCTAGGCCCCGGGCCAGACGGGCTTCCAAATGTATTTATTAAATCCTTATCCTCGTCATTATGCGCTCCACTTTCTTATATTTTTAATGCCAGTTTATCCTCCGGTATCTTCCCCAATATGTGAAAGTTGGCTAACATTTTTCCTGTATTCAAATCTGGATCCTCTTCCAATGCTTCCAATTATCGTCCGATTTCGTTACTTTCATGTTTTCCCAAACTGCTTGAACGCATTGTCTACAATAAAATATACGAAGCTCTTAATTGTAGGCTGTCACCTTTCCAACACGGATTCGTTCCAAACCGGTCAACCAATTCGAATCTCCTTGAACTTACCCAAACTGTTGCACAGGCTCTCGACAGTCGTGCCCAAGTTGATGTAGTGTATACTGACTTCAGTAAGGCATTTGACACTGTCAACCTAAATGTTCTACTTCTGAAGCTAGCTAACTTTGGCCTGTTTGGGCCATTACTCTCCTGGCTTGAATCCTATATCAGCTCGCGTTCATGTGGTGTTAGTCTATGTGGTGCATATTTCTCTCTCTTCCACCCTACCTCTGGTGTTCCTCAAGGATCTATTCTAGGTCCTCTTCTTTTCTTACTCTACATAAATGACCTTCCCTCTGTCATAGCGTCTCAGTGTCTTTTATATGCTGATGACTTAAAAATTTACCGAGTTATTCGCTCGGAAGAGGATTGTATTGCTCTCCAAAGGGATCTGGACGCGATCGATTCTTGGAGTCAAACTAATTTTCTCTCCCTTAATGTCCAGAAATGTCACAAAATTTCTTTCTCCCTAAAGCCCATCCCCATTGGTCATATCTATATGTTACACGATATTCCTCTTACGGCTCTTATTCAAATAAAAGATCTGGGAGTAATTTTCGATCCGAAACTTAAATTTGAGCCTCACATTGTGGCTATAGCCGCACGTGCCTCTCGGGTTTCCGGGTCCGTGTTAAGACATTCTCAGATGTTTACTGACATTTCCTCCGCCGTCAACCTATACACTAGCCTAGTTAGACCCATACTTGAATATTGCTCGCAAATATGGTCTCCACACTATCAATATTTGGAATCTTTGATTGAATCAGTACAGCACAAATTCACTCGTTTCCTTATCTTTAAATTTAAAATCCCATATATGCCATATGAAGAGCGACTTTCCTTGCTACAACTTCCTACTTTGCAGTCCCGCAGACTCCTTTTAGATGAATGTTTTCTATTTCGGCTTCACCACCATCAATTAAACTCTAACCTCTCTGATTGGTTAGAGTATCGTTTTACAGAACAACCTGCCAGATCTGAAATTATATTTACAGTTCCATATGCTAGAACTGAGACTTTGTACCATTCCCCGATGTTGCGGCTTCCTCGTAACCACAATAGTCTGCAACTTGGTCCGTTTCCGTACTCACTCTACATCTACAAACAAAATGTAAAACGTATTTTATGTAGTTAGTTTTACTTTACTATATTTTTTTTTCTTTCTTATTTAATTTGTCTTGTAATTGGGCTATATTAGTCTGTAAGATGAATTCCTAATAAATAAATAAATAAATAAATAAATATGGCATTAAATTCTCAGGTGAGGCCTCTGGCTCTGTTAGCGCCTTCTTTGAGAGGGTGGAGGAGCTCCGGGAAGCTCGAGGTATGTCGAAGGCCCACCTGTTTCGCTCGGCCATCGATCTTTTTGAGGGTAAGGCACTAATCTGGTTCCGAGCCAATCGAAGGACCTTTGAGACGTGGGACGAGGTTTGCCGAGAGTTGCGGGCGGAATTCCTGCCTCCCGACTATGATGATCGGCTATGGGCGGAGATTCCCCATCGAACACAAGGCAATGGTGAGTCGATCGGCGTGTATGTAGCAGTGATGGAGGGATTATTCCGAAAGTTGTCCACCAGGTGCGACGAGGGAGAGAAACTGAGGATTTTGCGGAAAAAGATAGCCCCTTTCTATCAGACTCAGTTAGGTCTGATGCCGGTGGAAACGATAGCCGAGCTCCTCACTCTGGGGAGGAAGCTCAAATCCACAAGAGTGGCGGTGAATGCCTTTGTGCCACCACCCAACCGGAGGGCTCCTAGGCTCCTGGAGCCTGATCTGGCGTATGTGGACACCCCGAGAGCTGGCAGTCGCCGCAGTAGCTCGGGAAACGAGCGGAAGGCAATGTTGGAATTGCCAGGGGACCGGCCACTGGTCTCGGGAATGCCGGAAAGCAAGGAGTTGCTTTGGGTGCGGGCGACCGGGCACAGTCAGGGCCAGATGCCCTACCTGTTCCCTGGCAACCTATCGAAATGGGCCGGCTTCCCGCCCAGACTCCCGGAACACAAAACCGAGGCGGTCGGGAAACGATTCCCGTGCTCACTAAGCGGCAGGCAGAGCACGGTATTGGTGACGGCCGCGCAAGTCAGGAATGAGTTAGCTTCCCATACACATCGCGTTATTGGCCAACGGGGCAATAAATGCAAGGAGAGCTCGAGCAGGCCGAAGCTATCGAAAACGGGCGGACGTCCGAAGCGAAAGGGGCGAGTCCCGGTAGATTTCCTCCTGGAACAATGCTCAGGGGACAACCGAACCCACCTTAGCGTGGATATTTTGGTTCGAACGTTCCTGGGATTGGTAGATTCGGGGGCCTCCAGAACGGTATTGGGTGAAGATGCATGGGAAGAACTGAGGTCCCTGGGGGTTGAGCTCAGAAACTCGGAACACCAAGGTGTGCGAATGGCCAACGGCCTTGCGTGTGCCGTCAGGCGAGCTGTTTGGGTCCCGATCAAAGTCAGTGGCGGTACCCAATGGATGGAAATGTTGGAAGTGCCGTCCCTCAAAGAGAAAACAATACTTGGGGTGGACTTCCTGCGGTGCTTTGGGGTCCTATTGGACGTTCGAGGAGGGACGTGAGAGTTACGTAGCTCGCTGGAATGTGGCTCCACGGAGCAATTAATACCACGCTCTCGGCTTTCGCCTCACGAGGAGGTGGTCTTGAAGGAGACCCTAGAGAGGGAATTTGTCCGAATGGGTACAGGGTTAGGATACACCACCATGGTGGATCACGTCATCAAGACCGACGCATTGCCCATCAAGCAGCGCTACTATCCGGTGTCCCCTGCAATACAAAAGCACATCGATTCGGAACTGAAGGAGTTGCTATAGCTGGGCGTTCTAGAGCCCTCATCGAGCGCTTGGTCGTCGCCGATCCTTCTAGTAAAGAAGAAGGATGGAAGCTACCGGTTCTGCGTCAAATTCCGGAAATTAGACAAGGTGTCGGAACGAGATGCTTATCCACTACCTTATGTAGCAACCACCCTAGATAAGTTACGTGACGCGAGGTATCTGTCGTCATTAGACATTAAGTCTGTGTATTGTACCCATGGCGGAAGCGTCACGCCAATACACAGCGTTCACGGTACCAGGACGTGGACTGTTGCAATTTAATAGGATGCCATTTGGGCTGCAAAGCGCACATGCAACATGACAACGTCTGATTGACCGAGTGTTGGGACCTGAGCTCGAGCCCTACGTGTTCACGTACCTGGACGATATCGTGGTTGTCCAAAGACAAGTAGTGGTACTTTCGGAAGTATTCCGCAGGCTTCTGGAGGTGGGGTTACGCATGTCCTAAAAAAAATGCGAGTTCTGTCGACGCCAGCTAAAATACCTGGGTTAACTAGCCGACGACAAGGGGCTGAACGTAGATCCGGGTAACGTGGAGTGCCTATTCCAAATTCCTTGCCCTACTAGTGTGAACGGAGTTCAGCAGTTCTTAGGAATGGTGTCATGTTACCGGCGGTTCATTCCAGACTTTGCAACAGCAATGGCACCCTTGACGGCCCTCCTGAAATAACAAGCGGTTCGATTGGACGCAAGAATGCGAAAAGGCTTTCGTCCAGGCCAAGGTACGCCTTTCTCAGGCACCCATCCTGACTTGTCTGCACTATAGCCTTCCGTTGAGCATCCAAATGGATGCATCAGATCTGGGGCTGGGCGCGGTGCTTAGTCAGACTCACCCAGATGGTGAAGAAGTGATCTGCTATTTAAGCCGGTCGCTAAGCAGGACGGAGAGGAATTACTCCACCACTGAAAAGGAGTGTCTGGCGGTTCAGTGGGCGGTGGAAAAACTGCGCCGTTACGTGGGAGGTACGCATTTCATCGTGGTGACCGACCACCATTTACTCGTGTGGTTGAACAATTTGAAGGACCCAACAGGCCGCCTGGCAAGATGGGCAGTTCGACTACTGCAATGCGATTTTGACATCGTACACCGGAAAGGCAAAGAGCACTTGGTGCCCGATGCGCTGTCTCGAGGGGTTCCAGAGGTAGCACCCCGACGTTCGATGGTATCTCGAGCAGGGCAGGCCAAACACCCGTGGGAGATAATCGGTGTTGATTTGGTAGGCCTCCTACCACGCTCGACTCGTGGGAACTGCTATATCCTTAGCGTGGTGGAATATTACACCCAATTTGCCATGATCTTTCCTCTTCGAACAGCCAAGGCACCCGAAGTGGTGCGCAATGTGAAGGAATACGTCTTCCTGCTGTTCGGAGTTCCGGCAGTGATCATTTGCGACAACGGGGTACAGTTTTGTTCCAAGATCTTAGAGAACTTGGCGCATAATTTTGGAACGCAGGTGCAATACACTGCATTTTACCACCCACAGGTCAATCCAGCAGAGCGCGTCAACCAAAACATCAAGCGGATGCTGCGCTCCTATGTAATCGACAATCACCGCAGGTGGGACAATGATCTCGCCCAGTTAGGTGTTGCTTTTCGAACATACACGAATGAAGCGATGGGCATAACGCCGTACTTCTTCAACTTCGGAAGGGAGATGGTGGCCTTCCGCGGAGAACCCACGCCTCCAAATGGGGATCAACGGGACCTTCATCCTAAGGACCGGTCCGAAGCACTGAACAGGGTTCGTAAGAAAGTAGCTGCTCATTTAAGCAAGGCCACGGAAACTGCACAGACCCGGTATAACCTCCGGAAGCGAGAAGAATCCTTCTATCCAAATGACCGGATGTGGAGAAGGAACTTCGTTCTTTAAGATGCGGCCCAGTACTTTTCCGCAAAACTGGCACCCGAATATATAGGGCCTTTTATATTGACGAGAAGAGCAAAGAGTCGGGGGTGTCCGCGTGTCGAACGCTACCGTCCCGTCTATTATTGTTTGGAGGGGATTTTGAGAAAATTCACTTGAAGAAGGGGGGGGGGTAATGTTACGTTCGCCAGGCAACGTGGTAAATCCAAAACCCATACGGACACAAGATGGGACTGCCTTGTTCTGAAAAACCCCAAACCATCTTGCGGGTAAACACTTTCTTTCTAAAAATTGATAAAAACACTTCACAATGTGATTGTTTAAAATGAACAAGCCGCAAGGTGCGACCCTTGAGGTCCACACGTTCAACTTCCCAGTAATATCTACATAAACATCAACAACATTAAACACAATAATAATTTTGAAAATAATAATACTTTAAGTAATAACAATGAGAGGTATTCATAGCAGTAAGAGGAATGAATTAATATGAAACATATCGTCTACGGGAGGGTCCATTGATTACGTAAGATTTTTGGTCGATGAGGACAGATTGAATATTCACGCGGATCAATCGGTGGGGCCCTTTTTGGTCTTGAAAAATTTTGTATATGCAGTCAAAAATAGGTTCAATTGCATGTAAAATGATTACAAATTACAAATGATGATGATTATTGAAATCTTACGATTACTAAAGAATGAATCTACTACAAACTACAATTTTTTATTCGATGAAAGCTTTTCAAAGCATATGATCTTGCAAAGTATTGACTACAAAACATTTTACCATTCAAAGCGTTGATACAGCAAATGCAAATTTGATTGAAATTTTGTTGGTTTTCAAAATTTAAACAGTTTTTTTAATTAAAAGACTATAAAAACTATTAAAAATCTGCTCAAATTATGCAAATATTTTGAAACTTTGATTGAGTTTACAACAATTTTTTTAGAATAAAAGATGTAAAATAATATCATTCGTATGACCCCTCTTTAAATGGTAATATTGAATGATTTTTAATTTTTAATTTAGTTGTTTCATAATCATGGGGAAAATTGTTGCTGGTTTCTTTTTAGATTCTGATAAAGATGTATAAATTTTATAAACATTTGTTACTGTGTTGTGCAAATCAGGTTAAAAAAATATTTTTTTATGAAAAAACCCTAATTTTTCACATTTTCTTCTATTAAATTAAAAAACCGGCTGAAATGCTAAAAACTTCACAAAGAGGTGAATACACGTCAACTGACTGACATCAACCTCGCCAAAGACGGGAATGAAAAGAACGAAATTGAACGGCGAATTGGTCTAGCCAATAAAATATATTTTTCAGTCCTCTCGGTGATTAAAAGTAACAAAGTGCACCGAAAAAATAAGCTGCGCGTCTATAAAACGATCATCCGTCCTGTATTGATTTACGGATGTGAAACATGGACTTTGACTCAAACCTCAGAAAAAAGGATTGACGTCTTCGAACGCCGCATTTTGAGACGTATTCTGGGGCCCGTGAAGGACGGACCGGACTGGCGAATCCGGTACAACCATGAGTTGTACGCTCTTTATGACGAGCCACCGGTATCGATTCTGACGAAACTGCTACGACTTCAGTAGGCTGGCCATGTGGACCGTATGGATGACAGGCGAATTCCCAAGCGCTCCATGAAAGGCCGAGCAACAGGAAACCGCCCACCAGGAAAACCACGCAAACGATGGGAGGATGCAGTTGACAACGACAGCGAATCCTTGCTGGGATTCGCTAATTGGAGGACGCGGTCGCTGGACCGAGACAGTTGGAGGCAGTGTCTTCGGGAGGCCAAGGCTCGATTTGGGCTGGTGCGCCATTGATGATGATGACACCTTAATGATGCAAATATTATATCTGGTTCGTGAAATATAGTGAATGATAAAAATGACCTTGAAAATCATGATGACTTTTAATGATTTTTTATTTTTAATTTTATTTTTTACGTATTCATGACAAAAGATTTTGATGGTGTTTCTACAAACATTGTTTGGAGTATATAAATCTGGAAGAATTTTTTTTAGAAAATTGAAAAAATTACGTGAATATCAATACGCGTCGATTGACATCTTGTTCCAGGAAATCGTACGTTAGGTTCGCGAGATATAACGCATGACAGAAATGACCTTCAAACGGGCAAAACAGCAAATCCCCCGTACGAAGTTTCCCAAAAACTAATCAGCTCGTAAGATTACAAAGATTCTTCGATTTACACCTAAACGGAGTCGATAGGACTTTGTTTACGTGAGTTATGCTCGTAGAAAAAATTCTCCACGAACGTACAGACAGACGTACGTACGTACACACACACACATACATCTCCCTTTCTAAAAACACTTAATATATCTATAGACCTCAAAACGGAAAGAAATGTTGAAAATTTCAATTTCGATTTTCGAGGCGATTACAAGAACTTCCCATATACTGGGAAGTTAAAAAAACAATCTTTTTCATACTATCGGTTTATTTTAAACGGGCTAATTACTACGAGATCTCATTGTAATCAAACGAGTATACCTCAAGTATTGCAACATTGCGTTTTAGCTACTTTGCAAATTGTAAAGTCAATATTCATTACCTTATTCAACAATTATGGATTACCACTAAGTGCATTATTGCTATTAAGCAAAACAGCTTGACCTACTTTTAATTCCATGTTGTTGAGCTTTGCTCATCGCTATAAACCGATTGCAAACACCGCTCAAGCATTTCCCGTACGAATGGTTTGAAATTATTTTCGCAGTCAGTATTTGTTTTTCATTAAATTATTGGCAAGAAGATCTGATCATCATCATCTTTCATCTCTACTTCACTATTTCGTTTCTTCGAAATAGCTCCAAGATGTTTTTTTAATTTGAAAATTACATTGCCGTTTGGTATTTTCTTCACTTCATGACAGTAATCGACATTTGCCATTTGCAATACTTATTTGGTAGCACATGATGCGGTTTTTTTTGTAAAACGACAATTTCATAAAATTGTGGCAATATTTCGGTAGCGTCTTCAGAAAAAATATCTTGCCTAATCTTTATTCATTATAAGACGCTGTACTGGTTGATTGTTTTCAAAGATGAATACCTTTCCGCTTTCATTGGGGATGAATACGACTGCAAACTATACAAAATTTTGTTTTTTGCAATTATTACGCAAATACTATTAATAAAAATTAATAATAGGTCTCTCGTTATGTTGATAGATATAGCCAATTCGAACGTTAGTCAAACTATTCCCACAATGTTGGCAGTCTAGATTGAAATTTCCAGCATAAGAATTTAGCTATGGTGTTTTGCAATTTACGCAAAAAAATGCATCTTACTACTAAATCTGAAGCCCATCGTCGTTTAGGCCCACTACTGTCGTTAATGAAGTTAAAAATTCTCCAGAAAAGTTTCAGGTATGCTTTGGATGATTTTCTCAGCTCCATTTATTTTTGTATGGATGATGATGATCTTTATTATTCAAGTAAAATGTATTTTGCATAATCCATTTTGTTACTTCGTCTGAAATTACTGCAATTTTCAAATGGCTTGCCAGAAACAATCAAGACTGTAAGTGATGGGCGCTAGGCAAAATTTTTCCAGTGGATATTCAACTTTAGCTTTCCATAATATACGTAGCCTGTTTTGATGTTCATCTTAAAGTTGGACTTGCCTGTTCATTTTATTCATGTCAGTGGTAAATACATATTTGAGCTGACGAGTCCTAGTGATCATGTGGAAGATATGGTTTTATAATTTAGGACCCAGTAGATTACATTGACTTAAGCTTTATCTATTGCTACTGGGACTCGATGTATTGAATCCATTTTCAACTTTCGTGGTGAGAACATTCTCATAAAATATTATTAAATGAGGATGAAATAAACTCCACCAGTCAACTTGCTCTGCGTGTGCTTGGACAATGGTCGCAAGTGGCCTAGTTTTCGATATTTTTTATTTATTTATTTGGCAAAAGAAAATTATCTACAAAATGTACATTGGAATTCTTGTTATTAGCCGGCTTCTCTAAAAGGAATACAAATCCCTGCGGAAGAGAGCCACGATTAAATTAATTTCTGAGCTTGCTACTTACAAACTCTTTTTTATTGACCTTAAATGACGAGCCAAAGAGTTTAAAAATCTGTGGGTAACTAAATCATTATTTACCTCACTGGTTCGCCCATTACTTGAATATGCCTGCAATGTATGGAACCCACATTTCGGAGTTCATGATACGAGAATAGAATCTATCCAAAAACAATTCTTGTTGTTTGCTCTCAGAGACCTTTATAGCCCTGATGACTATCAAATCTTGCCTCCTTATGAAGTTAGATTGGAGCTTCTGAATTTGTCTACTCTTAAAACCAGAAGAACAGTGTTGTCCTCTTGTTTTGCGTTTGACGTGATTAGGGGCCACATTAAAGTGGAGTATTTGACGAATAAAATAAAGCTTAATGTGCCTGAAAGAAGTACGCGTAATACACGTTTACTAACTGAATATCAGTATCTTACTAGGTATGCAGATAATGAACCAGTTAATAGGTGCTGTAAAATCTTTAACACTTTGAGCAAACACTACTCCCCTACCATCTCCAAGTTCAATTTTAAATCCAGCATTTCTAAAGCCCTTCCATTAACCATCCCTAAGTTGTGACGTGCATACAACAGTATAAATTAACGTTAAATGTAGCACGTATTTTAGGGTTAAGTATATCGTTGTAATGTATATTTTATATATTTATATTTTTATATGTTGACTGTGATTGCCTTGCTTTGGCGAAATAAATAAATAAATAAATAAATACAACTAAAATATGCCTTTAAAATTCATATATTTACAACTTTAATGTCTAAAGTACAGATATTGCTAGCTATGTGCAAATTACACAGCAGTTAATGCTGAATACTGATTACAATCATTAAAAGTTGCTTGAGATAAAACAATATAATAATGACATTAGAATGGATAAAACTATATCATCTGTTCGAAAAGATGAGGGTTTCTTGCCAAATGTCTTTTTAACTCTGATTTAAATTTTGATGTAGTTAAACTATTTTTCATTGATATGGGAATACTATTGTATAGTTTAGGTCCAAGAATGCTAGCGTGTTTCTTGGTTAGCTCATACCTACATTTATTTACGAAAAATGGTTCATTTAATTGGTACCTTGTGTTGATGTTGGTGAAGTATACTGGAATTTTAGTTCTATTTTTGTAAATAAATTTTAACGGGGTAAAAACGAAAAGCTCCCGAATGTTGAAGACGTTGAAAATTATAAAGGAATTTCTAGTCGAAAAAAATCGAGACTTATTTAAACATAATTTTATAATTCCATTCTGGAGGTTTTTAATTGGAGTAATAGTATTTGCGTATGTACTTGCCCATGCTATGATTCCATACAATGAAGTGCTTTGTATTAGCGCAAAGTAAGTGCTGCGAATTACATTATTTGATACATGTTTTCTTAGATGTGTAAAAATGAATATCATTTTTCTCATCTTATTGCATATAGCTTTGATTTGAGCATCCCATTTAAAATTATCTTGTATTATCAATCCTAAATACGTCACATTGGCTGCTCTTTGTATGACAAAAGAATTTAATTCCAGAATGTTGCTGCAACTATCTTCCTCATGTTTCATACCAAATATCATATATTTTGTTTTCTCCAAATTTAAAGACAGTTTGTCATTTAATAGCAAGTTGAACACTACAGATAGTCCCTTATTTGCCCGATGCAGAACCTCCTCAATATTTGCTCCAGTAAAAATCAGGACTATATCGTCAGTAAATGACACTATTTGATCTTGTATTTGGCTTTTTAGACGCAAGAGATCATTAATATAAATAATAAAAAGTATAAGGCCTAATACAGTACCTTGAGGTACACCACATTTCACGGTTCTAGATTCACTTAGTGTATCATTTATTTTAACTTTTTGAAATCTCTCACTCAGATATGATTCTAATATTCTGTGAAAAATGCCATCAAATCCAAGTTTTTTTAATTTTGTGAGCAAAAGCTGATGGCCCACTGTATCGGAGGCTTTTTGAATATCTAGAAATATGCTGACACATTTCTGGTCGGAATTTATAGCATTATTTATGCAGGTTGTAAAATCAAAGAAAGCATCTAAAGTACCGACTTTTTCCTTAAAGCCATACTGTTTTTCCTCAATTATGTTGTATTTGTTAAGTTGTTTCCAGATTCTATCCTTTAAGCATTTCTCTAAAAGTTTTTCTTACGTTGAGGTTAACGATATAGGTCTATAATTGTTAACTTCGGATTTGCTTTTACCTTTATAAATAGGAACTACTATCGCTTCTTTGAATTTTTCAGGGTATATTCCAAATTTAAGAGATAAATTAAAAACGTGATTTAATGCGGATACAATATTTCTAGAGATTTTTTTAACTAAGTCCGAACTGAAGTTGACGGAGCCTCCTACTCTATTGTTCGCTAGGCTGCCTATATATTTGAGTATTTCATTGTCGCTAAATTCTGTTTATTCAGCTAATTCATAATTAAATTCAGTTCTTCTATAGAAGCTACTGATGGTTTCTTATGAACGAGATTTTTTTGTCAGCTGCACTCTTGACTTACAAGGAGAGGCTCAGCTTATGGCATCTCAGATTTGGACGAAATTTGGCGTATAAGTAGAAGACGTCAAGGATATTCGATCCCTAAAATATTATAGCGCAACACCCCCCTCCCCGTTTTTGAGAAAAACGCCACGAAATTTTTTTTTGCATCGCTTATGAATAAATAAGTTTTCGCACCTGACGAGCGCTACTAGTCTAATCCAACCGTTCAACAATGAGTTTTTAGTATAATTTGCATATCTAACTGAACGAACAATTTGCTGATTTCCAAAGATAAATGTGTTTGTAGTTGAACACTCCTGATTTACCTTAAACTAATTACATCCACAATCCTTCAAAAAAAAACAATACTCCCCGGTAATCGAACACACGACGATTACAATTATTCAACAAAAAAACAATACTCCCAGTGGAGATCGAACACACGACCTCTTGATCGCGAGCTAGTAGCGCTGCTACCTACACTGCACTTCTTCTTTCAGATGCAAAAACTGACTCATTCATAAGCGACGCTAAAAACTTTAGAGGCGTATTTAACCAAAAACGGGGAGGGGGAGGTTTTCGCTCTAATATTTTAAGGATCGAATATCCTTGACTTCTACTTATGTGCCAAATTTCGTCCAAATGTGAGGTGCCATAAGCTGAGCCTCTCCTATTTAAATATATTTAAACTGCCTTAGTTTACGATCTTCCTAATTTTGAGGCATCTTCACACCAGGGTGTGAGATCAGTTTGATGAACATTACTAGTTCAAAAAAAATTTCGTGGAATAAAATTTTACATTCTTTCTCTTCCAAAATCTTCGCATCTTTTGTCGTTATGGTCGTGTTTCAAATTTGTATCAAATGCATTTTAAAGTCTGGTATCGATACATGGGCAGATGTAAACTGATTTGTACTGCTTGCTGTTTGTCACGATATGATCCATCTCAACCTTGTGTTTTGGAAAAAATAATTTTCAATGGCATCCACGCCTTCGGAAAAAATAAATGGTCGAATATTTGATCCCAACAGTATTGGCACAGATAATCAATGGACGGATTTGCTAACCGCTTATCCTTTAAACACCTCCTTATTCTCGCTGGTAAGCAATGAAGGCCCCTTTTGTGATTCTATTTACAATCGACATTTTGGATTTGATTTGAGTTGCGTTGTTTCCCTTTAATTTAATATTAAAGGCCACTCATGCTGTTAATTTTTCCACAAGTACTCCTACCACGCCATAGACATCGACATTAGCGGGTTTTTTCTGCGCGGCAGCACCACATTTTCCGATATAGGTAAAGCTGTTTTGACTACTTTGATTGCTTTGACACCGCACTAGAACGATTTGACCATCAACACTAACAACATTTTCAATAGAAGTAAGTAACACAATGCCCGATGCAGACAATTCTGTATTGTTCTCATAAAAATGTGTGTAAATACTAAGGATGATGCTTCTGACTTGCATGATCATTGAATGCTTTGCTTTGCAGATGTCACAACTGAGATGTGTCATGTTTTTTGCAAGGTGACATAATAGAATTTGTGACTTAAACAGTGAATTCAGATGTTATTTTAATGTTACAGAACTTATTTCTCATTACTTCCCGATAAGCTTGGGCATTCAATGTGTAATGTTCTTTGGAACTAATAAAATACTTGAGATACGCCTTTACTTTGTTATTTCAGGACGTTATATTTTTTTTTTTTTCTTGCTCCTTAACCATGTTGGAGCTTTCTTGACTGAAATAAGAATGTTCTGTATGTTTCTTGGCTTAATTTTCCGCAGTAGGTGCCATTATTATGAACCTGTTCTCTAAAAGCCAGTTGATGTCTACAATGGTTACTTGTAAACGAGAATCATTTACCGAGACGTCAAATGCTTATTTTGTAGCCAAATCTATTTTTCTTGTTATTATAAAAAGAATGAATGAAAGCAAACTCATAAATATCCGTTAACTAATTTTAAAGCATCATATGTTGTTCTGCCCCCAACAATAAATCAATGATAAACTAAATGGAATATATTGCAAATGAACTTCAGTGGGGCTGATAAACGCCGTTCGTTCGTTAGCCTATTTTAAGATGAATATTATTTTCTTTGTCATCTTTGGAAGGTGGAAATATATGTAACCAACCCCAATTTCGCAATAAAAAACCTGCTATACGTGGTAAACCAAGCTCGTTTGCGTCGTTAAACTTATCGGTAAGCCCATGCAATACAGAGATTTGGAAATTGCTCCGGTTTCCTTTCCAAAATGTTGATTGTTCTTAGTTTTCAGCTTCATAATTGTTCATATGATTTGAAATTGCTCCTTTTTTTTAATCCTACACTTTACTTTTCCGCACTCACAGCCTCCCTTTCTAATACAAGAACAACTTTAACATTTTTGGCACCTTCAATCGGATATAACTTTTCAATAAACTCCCACCCTTGGATGAAAGCTTCTTCAATCAATTTAAATTTGCGTGCCATGAAACACTTGACATTTTTCGGAGTTTCATCTTTCATCAATCTTTCATGCGCTGCCTACGTTTCAGCAAATAGTCTTTTGATTTGCAGCAAAGCTACCTCGAGTTCATTTCTTCTTTCTTGTTTTGCATAGTGCTTTGCTGCTCATCAATGACATTTTGCATCCCTTGATGATTCATTTTAATTTCACAACATTTTTTTTTGCTATTCACTATTTACTTTCTGCAGCCATTTGGAATCTTTCCTTTTTTCCCATTTATCTTTTGATCTGGAAAATTTTATAAACCTTCACGACCCAAAATGAAATTAAACTTCAGTTAAAAATATTTTAAAAAAAAACAAAGAATAAATGAATTTCGTGTTCCAAATTAAAAAAGTAACAATTAATGAACTTCGTTCTCCAATAAAAAAAATTCAACAATTGAAGAACTTTGCGTTCACAATATAAGAACTATAATATTTTTCTACTTTTAAGTTTCGACAGACAAAATTTTTAAATTGCAATGACCATTCTATTTTACATTGCCGGTTTATTTGAAACGGACTTATTATTATGAGCTCAAACTACATACCAATCGAACGAGCGTACCTCCAGTATCGCAATATTGCGTTCGACCTACTTTGCAAAGTATAAATCAGAATTCATTGCCCAGTTCAACAATCACGGATTACTAATCAGTGCATTATTGCTACCAAGCAAACAGCTTGATCTCCTTTTAATTTCATGTTGTTGAACTGTGACCATCGCCATAAATTCAACATCTTGTAAAAAACAACCAAACGAGGATGAAAATATTTATGTTCAAGTATATTTAATTGGACGATGTTCATCCAACAAGATCTCGTACAGTGCGTGCCGAGGCAGCTATCACTGCTGTAGAGGTGAGTGTGACTTAAAATATAAATTTATCGATTCAACGGCGTTCTCAGCAACTTGGCCTCTGTTCGTCCACTGCATGGAGAACTATGAAACAAGATCAAAAACTGAAGCCCTATTAAATTCAACAAGTGCAGCAATTGGAGCCAGGATATGGGAAGTTCTTGTTATCGTCTCGAAAATTGAAATTGACAACACGTCTTCACGTTTTGAGGCTTTCAGAATATATTTAAAGTGTTTTTGAAATAAGTCTGTATATGGGTGTGGGTATGTATACGTACGTACAGTGGCTCACAGCTTCTTTGATACAGTGACTATTTATAAATACAAGTCACTGTAACTTCGAAATAAAGAACCTTGTCTAAAAAATTTAAACGTGCGTGACTAGGTGCCTGTTCAATGAATACATTGCAAACAGGCCGCGAAGTGAGACCCTTGAGGTTCACACGGTGAACTTCTCAGTAATATTTACATAAATATTAAAAATACGTAAAATAATAGTTATGAAAATAATAATACTGTAAATAATAACTACCTCTCATAATAATAATTGGAATGACTTAATATTAATCGTATCATCTACGGGAGCGTCCATTAATTACATAGGTAAGGGGATGATTGAATATTCACGCGGATTAATCAGGAGGAGGCAGGTTACGAAGCCTTTTCTACGTTATTTGTTATTTTCATATTGATGCTTGAAGGATAAAAGAACGCTGGCAAAAATGAATGCAGTTTTTGTTCTTTCGCCCACTGAAAAAATTTTGTCGCCTGGTGGCCATTTTGAATAGTCTTTTTAAAAATTGCCATGACTTCGGCATAATCACTTTATTTGTAGTTTTGACTATTTCACATCAATCAGACTAAAACTTATTTCTTATTTTCAGTAGGGCTTAAAAAGCATTGAATGTGCAGTCAATAATCAGTTTGATTGCATGTAAAAACTGAATAGCCTTACGAATGATGATGGAGGAAGTAATTAAAATCCCACTTGCTTACTTCAAAGCGTTGATTACCACAAATGCAAATTTCATTGAAATTTTTTATGGTTTCCAAGAACTATTCAAAATCTGCTCAAATTATGCAAATATTAATAAACTTTGATTGAATTAACAACAATGTCTTTAGAATAAGAGTTATCAGTTCATATTATTCGTACGAACACTTTTAACATGGTGGCTTTGAATGTTTTTTTTTTTCAATTTAATTTTTATTGTTGTCGTGGAAAAAGTTTTTGCTGGTTTTAATTTTTTTTTAATTTGACTTTTTTTGAATAAAATTTGCTGGTTTCTTTAGAAAAACTGATAAGATCTTATAATTTTTTTAAACATTTACTACTGTGTCATACAAATTAGTTTGAAAAATTGATTTTTATGAAAAAATTCCTGATTTTTCGCAATTTTCTTTTATTAAATTAAAAAACAGCTCGATCAATTTTTCCTATAAATTTAAAAACATCAAAACAATGTAAATACGATTCGATTGACAAATATTATGTTTGGTTCGCGAGATATAGTGAATGACTTAAATGACCTTGAAGGTCATGGTGACTTTCATTGTCTTTTTATTTTTAATTCATATTTTTGTAATCATGAGAAAAGTTTTACTGGTTTTTAAACAAAGATTACTATGTTTCGCAAATCAGCTTAAAAACTGATCAATCACGTATCAATGGATATTTTAAAGCTAACAAAAAGCAAAAACCAACCTAGAAATAACCGAAACCAAAAGGCTATAGATAGCTGCAGAGTACAACACTATCACTAAGAAGTTAGCCAAAAAAATAGAAACCGCTGATCTGGTGTACACTAGTAAAAGACACCAACTTGGAAAAAAGTTAGGAAACGCAAAAGATCTAGACAAAAAAACGAAAAAGATGTGGAGTTTATAAGATGAGCTGCAACGACTGCAACAAAAAGTACATAGGACAAACGAAAAGATCTCTAACTATCAGATTTAAGGAGCATATAAGCGAAGCAATCAGGGCACTAAGGAACACCGCAGCAGGAAAAACAGCAGAAGTTCGATCAAAAGTAGCAGAGCACATGGTAAAAGAAAACCATAACTTCAGCATCGAGAACACAAAAATAAAAAGCATTATGAGCAGCAGATACCTGGATGTAGAGGAAATCATCGCCATCATCGAAAATCTTAAAGCACAGCTTCTAGACACAGACTAAGGCAATGGACATTCATGGCTCTTCAAAAACTTGGGTCACAAAAGGGAACAATAAGCAGCACCGAAATAGATAAATGAAAATAGAGCGAAAAAAAAGTAGCTAATCAATATATCTAAAAATAGGAGAAGAAGTCGTTGATTACCCCAAATGCAAATTTGATTGAAATTTTATTGGTTTTCAAAATTTAAGCAGTTTTTTTATTTAAATTAAAACACTCTTGAAACTATTGAAAATCTGCTCAAATTATGCGAATATTAAAACACTTTGATTGAATTTCCAACACCGTTTTTAGAATAAAAGATATTGAGTAATATCATTCGTATGAACCCTCTTTAAATGGTAACTTTGAATGTTTTTTTATTTTTAATTTAGTTTTTTTCATAATCATGGAAAAAGTTTTGCTGATTTCTCTTCGAAAACTGATAAGAATGTATAAATTTTATAAACTAAAAATTACTGTGCTGTGCAAATCAGGTTAAAAAATTGTTTTATATGAAAAAACTCTAATATTTCTTTTATTAAACTAAAAAGCGGCTGAAACAATGGTCCTATGATGTTAAAAACATCTCAAAAATGCATATTGCATATTGTGGCGTTTGATTATTAACACCTGGCACTGTGCGCGGCAGCGATTTTTAGTCGCTGCAACAAGAATGCGCACACAAAACTTCGTCTTCAATTTCATACATTGAAGATTCAAGGCGCTAGATAAGCAACCGCATACGTTGCAGTTGCAGTTTTCGCCGGATGTGTGGTCATCGAACGCGGGCACAAAACCGCGAATTTCTGGAGAACTGAGGCTGCAGACTCAGTACTCCTGAAATTAATAAAAGGCGTTTCCGCTATCGCATCGATTCTCAGTCTTATTCGGTTACCGTTGGGCGCGTCACGTGGGGTCGCAATCCCTTTATCTTTTGTTGTTTAATATACATTTTTGTACCATATTATCTGTTTTTCTCCGTGCCGCAACTACCGCGCACACTTGGCCAAAATGGCTTTATTAATTGGTATGCTTTGCTTTGACGTCGAAAGAGATTAATCTATCGTCTCTCTCTAGTTTTCCGATTTCCTTTAGTTTTTCGGTAAACTCCTTGCTGTTTTTAACTAGTATGATGCTGGCTGTTTTTTCATTGTCTAGAACTTTTTCACCAAATATCTTCCGATACCTAAATACCTATATAAAAACTGTCCCCGAACGTACGTTCACACAAACATACACATTATATCATCCCATATACTGGGAAGTTAACAAGGAGGACCTCAAAGCCACTGTGATGCATTGTGGCGGCAATGTGATGGTTCGGGCCTGCATGTCTGCAGCCGGAGTCGGAAATTTAGAGTTTATTAAGAAAACAATGAACAAAACAAAATACCCCAATATATATATATGTTATAACTGCTTCTGGGCGTAGTTTGTATTTTTTCGATTCTTTTCTTAAACAGTATTAACTATCTTATGGAAGAGCTTCTATCAAATAAGATTTGTTAAGAGTTTGATGAGATTTATCATCATGAGACTTTTGCATTTTCTTGGAACTACAGCATGGCATAAGTGAAACTTGTTGATAATGAACCTGTGCAAAAGTCGTGTGAGATTATAGTCAAAAACTTCCTAGTAGCGTTAAGTTTTCCTGGTTTTCGCGTTCGTTTTCCGATTATCAGCACTAAGTGAAGGGCAAGATGCACCGAAAATCGAAAATTTGCAACCCAATGACTCGGTTGTAGGGTTGAACGCCTCCTCGTGTAGCATCTTGGATAACGCTAAATGAGCTACCACAACACGACTTTCGAATGTTTTGGACAACTCTCTCGTCTCATCAAATATAATCGATGCTTTGGGTTGGCAGCTGTGGTATTCTGTCACCTGAGGACGCAAGAATGGCATCTTGCGAAAATGGCTTTCAGGCTAATGCCACTGATGCCTCCGTCCCGGTAAAACCCTGACAGGGCTCGCGGTACGTTCAAAGCTCGTCGCCACTAGTCTGGCCGTGCAGGTTCAGTTGAGTGCAGACTCCTGATTAGTCCCTGACGCGGCTCTGAGCACATATCCTCATAAGGGACTGTGCCAACCCTTGTGTCGCCGCTTCGTGGCGACCCGCGACAGCTCTTCTTGTCGCCCTTCGTGACGACTTGACTTGCTGATATAACGAAAGATTCACGTACTTAAAAGAGGAGGGCTTACAACAAATCTGACACTGCTAAGCCGTTGCCTGTGAGAATCGTTCTTTTTCTCAATCTCCGACATTTCTCCCTCCTTATAAGCTTACTTCAAGAGGGCATATGCTCGTTACCGGTCTTCGGAGCACGCCGCTTTGTGTTCGAAGGTCCACCACTCTAACAATGCCATCTTTTCCCGGGAATACCTTTTCTATTATTGCCTTTTGCCAGTTATTCCTCGGAGTTTGGTTGTTTGCGATCATTACAACGTCGCCGACATTCACAGGAGTAGTCTCGCGCAGCCATTTTTCCCGCCGAATCAGGGTTGGGAGATACTCGTTCACCCATCGTTTCCAGAATTGGTCGGCTTTCGTTCGGGCGTATCTCCAATGCTTTCTCAGGTACACATCAGCGCTTTGGTAGTTTCCCGGAATAGATGGCCCATAGAATGTTTGACTTCGTATGAAATCATTCGGGGTTAATGCTGGTGGGTCCTTTGGATCTGACGAGACATATGTAATCGGTCTGCTGTTGACTATGTTCTCTACCTCTGTAAAAAGCGTCCAAAGAATGTATTCCTTAGGTGTTTCTTCCTTCAAAATAGCTTGCAAACTCTTTTTTACAAGACCCACTAGTCGCTCCCATGAACCACCCATATGTGGAGCACCTGGCGGCATGAAATTCCATTTTATTCCGTGGATCGAAAGCAGTTCGGATAGTTTGGTTTGATCCATTTCTTTCAATGACTTAGCCAATTCTTTATCGGCTCCTCGGAAATTCGTGCCATTGTCCGAATAGATTTCTTCAGGTCTTCCCCGACGGTTGACGAATCGCATAAGGGCCATTATAAAATTGTCCGTGTCTAGACTTGGAGACAGTTCCAGGTGAACCGCACGAGTTACTAAACAGGTAAATAATACACCCCATCGTTTTTCTCGACTTCGTTTTACTGTCACTGACAGAGGTCCGAAATAATCAACCCCTGTGTAGCTGAAAGGCGCTTTGTAGGGCTGCAGTCGTGCCCGCGGAATTTGTCCCATTTCTGGATTTGTAGGTTTAGTCCTTCGAAGTTCGCATTCACGACATCTATTCCATGCGGATTTTACGGCCTTGCGAACGTTTAGAATCCAGTACTTCTTCCTTAAGTCATTCACCACACGTTCTTGTCCATTATGAGCGCTTCGCTGATGGTGATAGTCGATGAGAAGTCTCGTGAAACGATGACCAGGCTCTAGAATCACGGGTCGTTTCCCGTGCTCGTCCAGCATGGCGGCATTATCAAGACGCCCTTTTAGCTTGATCATGCCATCTAAATCCACGAAGACCCCAATAGAAGCCAAGCGACTGTTTTTGCCGACAACGCCAGTATCTTGAAGCTCCTTCAATTCCTTGGGAAAGGAGTCTGATTGTACTCGTTGCAACCATTGAAGCTCAGCCAGCTTCAATTCGTCCACCGTTATGGGCTCTCGTATGTTTACAGGTCCTGCTGTTTTACTTGGCCTCCATCGCTTTCCGATTCTGATGACGATCGCAGTACATCGAAGAAGCTTCGTCAACTTGGAAAAATTGTTTGCATTGGGTAACGGATAAGTATGCACTTTCTTCGCTACTACCGCCACTGAGGCCCGGCTACTGAGTTCCAAGTCGACTATGTTGACGTCAATTGCACTCTCCCTCCGTTCTCGAGGCCAATTATCATAATTTTTCCCCAAGAAAGAAGGCCCTGTGAACCATTGACTGCTTTTGGATAGATCGAGAGTTGTTGATGATCTCGTAGCGTCATCTGCTACATTGTCCTCTGAGGGTACCCATCGCCATTCCTCTGGGTTTGTGTGTTCCCGAATTTCTTCGACCCGATTGTTTACGAAGGTCTTAAATCTCCCTGCCTCAGAGCGTATCCAACATAATACTATTTTTGAGTCCGACCAGTGTATTTTCTTGATGGTCGTTCGGAGCTCAAGCTGTAACGCACTACCCAGCTTGGAACCCATTACAGCTGACTGGAGTTCCATCCGAGGGATTGAGAGCGTCTTGGTTGGAGCAACTCGAACTCTGGATGCAACTAGCATGACGGTCGGGTTTTCTTTCCCTATCCGCAAATATGCGACCGCTGCATATCCTTCACTGCTAGCGTCGACGAATACATGAAGTTCTGCTTCTCCGCTTAGCAATCCACCATACCATCGTGGTACTGATATGAACTCCAACTTGGGTAGATCGATCAGCCATTCTTTCCATTGCTCATATACTTTTTCAGTTATATGTTGATCCCAATCTACACCTGACTTCCAAACATTCTGCAGCACGACAAGACCCTTGAGTTTAAATGGCGAGACGAATCCCAAAGGGTCAAAAATAGACATGATTAGTCTGGATACTTCTCGCTTGCTGGGAGTTCGCGTTCCATCGAGTAGTTTATCTGGAAATTTGGATAAGTACAACGAAAATTGCAATTTGTCACTAACCGGGTCCCATTGCAATCCCAGAACTCGGCTAGCAGATGTTTCGGACTTGTCTTCGAGGATCTTTGTCTTCCTATCGATCAGCGTCTCGGGAATAGAGCGCATTAGATTTTGAGAATTACTAACGAATTGGCACAGTTGAAAACCTCCACTTTCGTTGATTTGAATGGGATCTCGCACCATTTTCGCTCCTTGATCTTCCGTGTCATAGCATCCTAGATAGTCATCCATGTAGAAGTCCCTTTTAATTGAATCAACTGCCTCCGGGTACTCGATGATGAACTGCTCAGCATTTTTATTTTTAACAAAGATGGTTGACGATGGTGATGATGTTGCTCCAAATATTATCACGTTCATGACATATTCCTGGTAGGGTTTCCTTTGATCTCCATCACGCCACAAGAATCTTTGGCTGTTACGATCTTCATTGCGAATATATATTCGATGAAACATATCCGCGATGTCACCAGTGCATGCAAACCTTCCTTCGCGAAATCTCCATAAGATAGCGTGAAGAGAGTTAAGAAGATCGGGTCCCGTGAGCAGTTGACTATTCAAACTTATGTTGTTATTGGTCGCAGCCGCATCGAAAACGCGACGTATTTTCTCTGGTTTCTTGGGATTCACAACTGCAAAGTGAGGCAGATACCACAGTTTGGCACACTTCTCAGCGTTTTCGATGTCGGAAACTTTCGATACATATCTCTTGCTTAGGTATTCGCTGATTTTTTCTTTATATTTCACACGAAAATTCTCGTCGTTCGTCATTCGCTTCTCTTGGTTTCGAAGCCTAAACTCTGCTTGCTTACGACTTGGAGGTAATTGTGTTACGCCAGGCTGCCATATCAAACCTGTTTCCCACCTCCCGTCGTCAGTTCGCTGCGTTGTTTTTTCCATTATGGCCGAAGCAATTTTATCCTCTTGTGACATTGATATTTCTTTAGTAGAATTAGTTGCGTAGCCTTCTAAGCTGAAAAACTTCTTCATTAATGCGTGAATATCCGCATAACATTCAGCATCTCGTACATGGAACATTACTGCTGGACCGTTAGTATTCGTGCATATTTTTCCACCTACAGTCCAACCTAGTTTCGTTCGGGTGGCTAACGGCGTTTGGTCGGGACCTTCTAAGACATCTCTATGCGCTGCTAAGCTCAGATGATCAATACCTATGAGCAACTGAGGAACCGCCTGATCGTAGCTGCTCGTTTTGAGCCTTCGTAGATGGCTCCAATTCGCCTTGATACGTTCGATGTCAAGCGACTGCGGCCGAATATGAAGATTTTTCACCGTTCTGACATTGCGTAGCTTATAAGATTTACTCCCTTCGAAATCTCTTCTTACTCGCAATGTAACGCTTCGTGATGAGTCATCTATATTGGTCGTTCCATCCACCCATTCGATGGTTAGAGGGACTACCGAGCCGTCCACTTCCAGTTGTTCCCGCAAGGCTTCCGTCATCATGGTGATTTCAGAACAATCGTCAAAAACCGCATATGTCCGAAGTTCTCCATTTTTTCCTGAGAGCTTTACGGGTAGAATCCTAAATAGCCTTCCTGTTTCAGGTACAGAGTTTATGTTGCCATTCAGTTTCACTTCCTTTTGGCTGGTGTTGGTAAAGTTTTCGGGTTTTTTCCACCCATGTAGCACTCGATGATGATATCTCTCACATCCGTCTACACCGCATTGCTTCTTATTCTGGCAATCCCGACGTTGATGGTGGCCAAGACAGCAAAAGCATAACATTTTCTTTTTCACTATTTGCCATCTCTTGTCGAGACTCATCCTATCCAGCAACCAGCACTGATCGCGATGACCTTTTTCACAGAATGCACACTTGACTGATGTACTCTTCCTGGAATTGGCTTCTGACTGAGAAGTTTCCCGAGAGGTCGCATTGAGAAACGATCCTCTTACTCTGTTCGTTATACCTTCTGAAATGTAGGACATAGCTTCGGCTAAATCTTTCACATAAAAAAAGAAGTCTTTAACTGTGCAGTCACCACCAGTTTTGGCTTTAATACGAGCCCACTCTATGCACATAGCACCCGATAACTTTTTCTCCAGTTCTTCTAAAAGCACTACGTTGTTTAAATAGTTTTCTTTATCTAATGCTTCAGCATTAGCCACTAGATTGGCCAAACTATTGGCTAGCTGAATGACTCTTGCACTATCATTGTCTCTAACTTTTGGCACTGATTTAACTTCGTCTATTAAAACTTTTAAAATAGTGGTCGGCCGTCCGAAATTTAACTCCAATACACGTAATATTTCCGGAACATTCTTCGAACTAATCATTAGCGATTTCGATATTGCACGGGCTTGTCCTTTCAAAGCTTTAATTAAGCGCGCCAAGTTTTCTTCATTCGAAAATCCGAAAAGAGAATCGGTCTCTTTGAAACGGCTTATAAATCGAGGCCACTCCGTTGGGTCTCCACTGAATTCCGGAAGATCTCGGGTTACCGATTGAGAGGATAATAACCTTTTCAAATCTGCTTGTTGGCTTGTATGTTGTAATTCCTTCAAGCCTTGAGTTATGCTGCCCGCTATTTGGCCTGCAAAGGCTTGCAATGTCGCCGCATCGATGTTATGCAAATTTCTTCGTTGTCCGACATTGGTATTTGTTTCCGCGTATGTATCCTCCTCTAAAATCTGTGACCGCAATTCAGCTATTGCTTTTTCTCGATCTAGCTGTGCTAGTGCTGCTTTTGCTTTTTCTTCTTGCGTAGCTACTTCGGAAAGCCTCACGTAGTTCTCGAGTTTCGCCTTCAGCTTTCCCCGTTCGTCGTCATTAAGGCTTAATGATGAACAAGATGCCGCTTTGCTAGTCCCTGCGACTTTTTCATCGATTTCATCCACCTTCAAGTCATCGGATGTACTTGCTTCAGCCAATTTCGTCTCTATTTCGACGATTTCCCTCTCTCGGGCTAATTGTGCCAAGTTTGCTTTCAGCTCGTCCTCTTGAGCCGCCATCTCGGCTAGTTGGACGCGTTTATCGTATTCAATCTGTAATAACTCCCGGTTGCGGCCGCTTCGTTGAGATGACGCCAATGAATTGTTTGATGGCCACTTATCTGCAGCTGATATGCCACCTTCTCCACCTTGCGTCTCTGTACGCTCGAACAATGGTGTTCGCTGCAGTTCACGTCCACTATGCGGATGGTAACTGAGCTCACCTGAGTCGCTTCGTGCCGGCGGTATGCCGACATTTCTGCGTGTGGCCCTTCTAGACCTCTCGGTCATCTCTGCACACCTTCTTGTTGTTCACCAAAAAATGCTAGTGCCGGAGCGATCCGGCTCGACGGACCAAATTGTCGCCGCTTCGTGGCGACCCACGACAGCTCTTCTTGTCGCCCTTCGTGACGACTTGACTTGCTGATATAACGAAAGATTCACGTACTTAAAAGAGGAGGGCTTACAACAAATCTGACACTGCTAAGCCGTTGCCTGTGAGAATCTGGAAGGGCGGTGTTCGTTCTTTTTCTCAATCTCCGACACCTTGCATGGCCTCACTGCTTCGGCATTGACAACCATGTGGTCTCAGGGAAACTGCACAACGAATGGAGATAGTGGCTGCGAGGGGGAACCCAACTACAATGAGTTCAGTAAATAATAATAAAAATGATCCACTCAGCCCGGAAGGGAAGTGGACAAAGATAACGCGTTCTTCTGGTGGGAAGAAGACGCCGATGTCCAATCGGACAACAGCCAGTCTACCCCCACTTCTTTGAGGGATACATGCACCAAGGCAGGTATGCCACTAGCAAGTACACCCTCAGTTAGCGGTAACGGCGAACAAGTCGGCCCGCATTGTTGCCGGCGCGCTTTCCAACACCGCCTCTTCTTCAGGTGTAAAAAAGCAACAAAAACCCTCTATTGTGGCTTGCAGAAACAGAAGGTTTGCCTTTAAAGTCCTGAAAAGGCTAAAAAAAATACTGGTTTTTCACAGGACAATATTTCCCTGGAATGGGCAACCACCACAGTCAAGACTTACAAGGCCTCTATTTCAAAGAAAGTGGCAACTCATAAAAGATATAGTTCTAATGAGTTCTAAGTCAGCCAAGTATCGGCTTACAAAGACGAAGATTGATCACACCCAATCCTGTTAAGGACAAGAGCTTTGCCGAAGCTGCCAAGGACAGCCTGGTATGGGCTGTTATCAACAGAAGCAGCAGCGATGGTACCATCTCACCGTCAAATTGGAATATGGTAGAAATCGCACATCTTCGGTTGTACAAACCCATACTCGAGGCAAATCCAGGCATTCAACCAAGTTGTTGTGACGCTGACTGGCACCAGGGTCACGTTAAACTGATGGTCCGCACGGATCAACATTTAGCGGATCTATACAAGCAGGCTATCAACATATTGAGAGAAGTCTAGCCTGGAGCAAAGCTGGATGCTGCCTCCAGGGATGACATCCCGAACCAGGCTCGGTCCAGGGCATGGATACCAGCAAATCCATCCACACCGAAGGAAATTGTTGAGCCAATTAAGCTCAGCAATGCTGAACTCTCGGTGGAAAATTGGAAGGTAGCAAAGATAAGCGAGCCTAGCAAAGGACAGCGAGAGGCCCTAATAACTAGCTCCATTGGAGTCGAAGGGCGGAGTGATAAGCTACGGTTTCTTGGCTATCACCCTGCGAGTATATCGCAATGATTGTACTGGGAAGGCAGTATGGAAACCGATTAAAAAGAGTGGAAGTGAGATGACTGTGGAAACATCAGTAGACCCGATCGTCGACTTCTCTGAGTCAGATCTTCTTTCCGATGACGGAAGAAGTACCACCTCCACTGCGGAGTTGTCTAGAGATCTCCTTCAATCCCTTGACCAGGTCAAGGAAGAGGAGATGTCCAAATCTGATGAGGAGGTGTACAAAACCTTGTGTCGTGATGTGCCGTTTCTCTAAATAAAAATTCATCACTCTAAGGAGGCATCTGCCGCACTGCTCCCTCACCTGTCCCAAAAAGGAGAAGAGCTAATAATGGAACCTTTTGTTTTAGAAAACCGGGTTTGCGGGCTCAACATGAAAGGATACATCACAGTGGCCCTCAATACAGCAGGTAAACCGAGAGTTTGCATAATCATAAAGGAAGGGTTGAAGTTTTTAGCCTTGTATAATTTCAGTGTCGCCGACACCGTTGCCATAGCATTGGGAAGGCAGTCCAAACCCTTTTGGGCTGCCTCCTGCTATATAGTGTATGATGTTCTGCCACGTCCTACCAGCCTGCATAGGATTACAAGGGAAGCCACTATAAGAGACATCTCTTTGATAGTCGGGGCGACGCCAATGCCTATCATCGTATTTGGGGTAGCAACGACACGAATAAACGGGGTGAGTCACTCTTTGAATTGATTTTATCGCTAGTTAACAAAGGTGAGGATCCTACTTTCATTACGGCAAGCTGTGGAGAGGTTCTGGATATCACTTTGACGAACGAGTACTTGCACCAGGCTATCAAGGGATGACACGTATCACCAGAGTGCACCGTCTCTGACCATCTATACATATGGTTTGATGTGGCCTTTGACCCTCTGACAAATCTCAAATTTATTAACCAAAGGAGGATGGATTGGGCCAAATACCAATCAGTATTCAAGTCTGCACTTGACGGTGGACCTCCAGAGATTGAAGACATATGCGGACTTGAGGAAGCTATTGGGACCCTTACATTGGTCTTCAACGACGCATCAAATTTAGAAGCGAAATCTTGGGGGAAGTATAAGCCCCCAAGGTGGAACAGCGACATTGCGGAGCTGCGGAAGGAATATAGAAAATCCTTCAATCCGACTAAAGAATCCAATGACTGGTTTTCTTATAAAAGAAAACTGAAGGAGTTCAAATGCTCTATCAAAAAGGCCAAACGCACCTCTTCGAGATGTTTTTGTGCAGAAATAGAAAAGTCCAAGGACGTCAGTCATCCACGTAAAGTCATGACGAGCTCTCCTTCATTTCTAAGGTTTGTGAAAGACGCAAATAGAGTCTGGACGAAATTCAGCTCCAAGACGTTGTCCGTTCTCATGTATACGCACTCCCCGGGTAGTGAGGGTGTGGCTGACAAAGCTGATTCACACACGCTCCCAGGCTGTATGCCAACTACTTTGCCTGTAAATGACAGCCTCTTACGCTGAGAAATCAGCTCATTTCAACCCTTCAAATCCCCTGGCATGGACAACATCTCACCGGTCGAAATCCAGCAGGATATCAATATAGCACTGCCATGTCTAAATGTCATTTTCAAATCATGTGTACGGGTGGCTTACATTCCACAGTAGAATAAGACTTCACACTCTTCACCTAATGCTTACAGACCTATCAGTCTTATCTCTTTTGTGCTGCAAACTCTTGAACGACTGATAGAGATCCATCTGAAAGCTGTTCTGAAACCACTCTTCAATGCGCAGCACGCATAAACAAAAGGGAGATCGGTTGAAACAACTCTTCACTCGCTCACCAGCTACATCAAAAAATCGCTAAGTGTCAAAGAATACACGCAAGTGGTTTTTCTAGACATTGAAGGGGCTTTCAACAATATCAGCCATAAGCTTATTGGCAAAAAACTAGGGGAAAGCAATGCCGATGTCAACCTGATAGGGTTCATCGGACAACTACTAAGCGGCAGAAACATAAACACCACGCTAAAAAAAAGTACCTTAAAAAGGTGGATTTGCAGAGGCACACCAAAGTAAAAGTGCTATCACCCCTTCTATGGAACCTAGTGGTGGATAAACTCCTGCCATGAATAGAAGCGACTGGCTGCAAAGTCATAGCTTATGCTGACGATGTTGCAATAGCAATATCGGGCAAATTAATTAACACCCTATCTGAAAGACTAAACTTTGTCTTAGGTATTATTTTCATAAGGAGCAAAGAATGCGGTCAAAAGATTGACACGCAAAAGACGGAATTTATGCTCTTCACAAGAGAGTATACAATTCCACGATTTGTTGTTTGATTTTTTGGTGAGATAAGTCTCAACCCATCTCATCAGGTCAAATATTTAGGTCTTATTCTGGACTCAATACTCGCATGGAAAGCGAACAAAGCAGAAAGAGCACGCAAAGCGGCATGCGTAATCTACTGCTGCAAAAGAGCTTTTAGGAAAAGTTGGAGATAGATACGGCGATAGTGGAACCAATCCTTCTGTATGGCGCAGTTATTTGGTGGACTACTTTGGCCGAAACATCAAATGTAAACCAGCTAAACATGGCCAGAAGAATTACAGCTATTGTAATCACCGGGGCTGTACGGATTACCCTGACAAAGGCATTATTTATGCTATTAAATTGGCTTCCAACAGAGCTACTTACGAAGCAGCAGGCCAAGTGCTCTGCGGTTCGGTTGAAAGCTCTACGACTCAGGCATGAGGGGAACATTCGTCACTCGACAATACTACGGAGGGATGGACCAACGCCAGGAAAAGTAGACCTTGTTTCTCCGATTCCCTGTTTTCAATATGGTTTCAGGTCAGTCTTCCCGATTAGGGAGGACTGGAGGACAGAACGAGGTGGGATACAGGAATCGGTCAATATATACCCTGATGTTTAAAAATTGGATAGCAAAGTTGCCTGTGGCGTGTTCTCAGAAACTATCCATCCGATTGCCAGAAAACATCAGGGTCTTTCAGGCAGAGGTCATTGCGATTTACAAGGCAGTAGACTGGCTGAGAAATCAGAAAATTTACATAAGAAATTTCAACATCTTTTCTGACAGTCATCCAACGTGCATACCTCATCTAAAATTGCAATGGAATGCTGCCCAAAACTGAACGTGATGTCACTTCACTGTAAATTGATTTTTGCTGGGTACCGCGGCATAGTGATATGCACTCAGAAAGATTGAGTTTGGTGCAATGATTTCTGGCAAAGTTTCAGATCAGAGGATGAGGAAGAAACAATCCAACAATTTCTGTGCGAATGTCCGGCACTGTCCAGTAAGCGCATGCAAACCTTGGGCTCGCCCTTCCTGGACAACTTCACGGAGGTAGCTGATTTAGACATTAGCTGCATAGCCGGCTTGATACGAGAATCTCGATCGTTCTCGTCACCCCGCAGGTTCTAGTACCGCCCTTATCTGCTGCGGTATCACAATGGGCCTATCGCGGCCTCAGTGAGCCATCTTTGGATAAAGGGGGCTATTATTGCAACCAACCAACCTAATGACTGTTATCAAAGAAAGGAAATGATGTTTTCTCTTCCCTGTTCAGTCTATGTAGAAATATTGGACAGCAAAGAAGGCAGTACACTTCTTGCAAAAACCAGCATTGGCTCCTTCCTCTCGTCGCTCGTGTCGAGCGCAGTCAATCCAACAAAAACAGCAAAAACTGTTTTGCAACACGCCATTTATAGAGATTTCGGTAGTTAAGTTGTATTTCCTCATACAACAATACATGCTTCGAAAAAGATCATGTCGTATGTATTGCACCTGCGCGTATCCTAATTTGTTTACTTTGCGTACAGCACCACCACGTAAGGGCGACATTAGGAAATTGAGAATAAAAAGTGTGTTCTTGACGTTATTACATTTTTATTTGAAATTTTCTACCTATTTTTAACTTCCCCGTATATGGGAAATTCTTGTAATGATCATATGCTATAAAAAGCTTTCATCGAATTAAAAACTTGTAGTTTTTGGTAGTTTTGTTCTATAGTGTTCGTACAATTTCAATTGCTCCCCCCCTACTTTTTCCACGCTATTTATTAAATTAAAAAACGGGTCGAATTGTTTTTAACTTCCCAGTAGGTATACGGGAAGTTCTTGTAATCGCCTCGAAAATCGAAATTGAAATTTTCAACATTTCTTTACGTTTT
Source organism: Oxycera nigricornis (assembly GCA_963942545.1). Classification (NCBI taxonomy): domain Eukaryota; kingdom Metazoa; phylum Arthropoda; class Insecta; order Diptera; family Stratiomyidae; genus Oxycera; species Oxycera nigricornis. The sequence continues at coordinate 61,576,544 of OZ012660.1, read as the reverse complement.
GAGGTCTATAGAGTATATATAAAGTGTTTTTTAGAAAGGGAGATGTATATGTGTGTGTATGTACGTACGTACGTATGCACGTTCGTGGACAGTTTTGTCTACGAACATAACTCACGTAATTAAAATCGTATCGACTTCGTTGGGGTGTCAATCGAAGCGTCTTTGGAGTTTTAAGAGCTGATTAGTTTTTGGGATACTTCGGTTGGAGGGTTTGTTGTTTTGCCTCTTTGAAGGTCATTTCTGTCATGCGTTATATCTCGCGAACCAAACATACTATTTGCATCGTTTACATATCACTCGTCGCGTATTAACATTTGTGTGGATCAATTGAATTTTGAAAAAAATTGTTGGAGCCGTTTTTTAATTTAAATGAAAAAAATGCAAAAAATTAGGGTTTTCTTCATAAACAATAAATTTTTAGCCTGATTTACGAAACACAGTAATTAATTAGATAGGGAGCGTGGTTTCGGGATAACGAATGGCTTCCTCTTCAGGTGCTGTCATAGGCTTGTTGATGGGTTAAGCTCGCTATATTTCAGCTATTTTAATTTTTGCATCTGCGAAGTATAACGACTGTCAATATTTTTTCGTTTTTCATCCCTATCTAATTATGGCACCAACCATTAATCTGGAACAAAAGAACCTCCATTATTGTGCAAAAATAGTGTTGGCAAGTGGCTAACCAACAAAAAGCACACTAGTGGGCGATTTGTCTCGACTAGAAACGGAGGTTCAAATCCAATAAGAATCATTACAGTAATTAATGTTCATAAAATTTATATTCTCCAAATAGTCTTTGTAAAAACATCATCAAAGCTTTTTGTCATGATTACAAAAATATTAAATAAAAAATAAAAAATCTTTAACAGTCATTATGACCTTCAAGGTCATTTTTGTCATTCACTATACCTCGCGAACTAGATATAATATTTTCATAAATAAGGTGTCAATAGACGTATATTAACATTTTTGAGATGTTTTTAACAACAAAGAAACATTTTTTTAGCCCCTTTTCAATTTAATAAAAGAAAGTGTAACAACATTAGGATTTTTTCAAATAAAATAATTTTTTAACCTGATTTGCACAGCCAATACCAATACCAGTTTATAAAATTTATACATTCTTATCAGTGGTTGAAGTAAAACCAGCAAAACTTTTTTCCATGATTACGAAAAAAACATAAATTAATAATAAAAAATCCTTCAAAGTTACCATTTAAAGAGGGTTCATACGAATGATATTACTCAAAATCTTTTATTCTAAAAACGTTGTTATAAATTCAATCAAAGTGGTTTGATATTCGCATAATTTGAGCAGATTTTCAATAGTTTCAAGAGTATTTTAATTTAAATAGAAAACAAGCCGCGAGGTGCGACCCTTGAGGTCCACACGGTCAACTTCCCAGTAATATCTACATAAACATCAACAACATTAAACACAGTAATAATTTTGAAAATAATACTACTTTAAGTAATAACAATGAGAGGTATTCATAGCAGTAAGAGGAATGAATTAATATGAATCATATCGTCTACGGGAGGGTCCATTGATTACGTAAGATTTTTGGTCGATGAGGACAGATTGAATATTCACGCGGATCAATCGGTGGGGGCCTTTTTGGTCTTGAAAAATTTTGTATATGCAGTCAAAAATAGGTTCAATTGCATGTAAAAAGTAAAATGTATTACAAATGATGATGGTTATTGAAATCTTACGATTACTAAAGAATGAATCTACTTAAAACTACAATTTTTTATTCGATGAAAGCTTTTCAAAGCATATGATCTTGCAAAGTATTGACTACAAAACATTTTACCATTCAAATCGTTGATACCGAAAATGCAAATTTGATTGAAATTTTGTTGGCTTTCAAAATGTAAGCTGTGTTTTTAATTAAAAGACTATTAAAACTATTTAAATCTGCTCAAATTATGCAAATATTTTCAAATTTTGATTGAATTTACAACAATTTTGTTAGAATAAAAGATATAAAGTAATATCATTCTGTAGTGAACCCACATAAAATAGCCCACATAAATTACCACACAAGTGATCCGTGATCTACATCACGCGCGTGAAAAATCACATAGCACAGATGGGCGCGTGAAAAATCACATAGCACAGATGGCAGCCGATGCACATTAATTATCTGGCCGGCGACAGAACTAATAAGATGATAAGCATCTTACATGTACATGTATGTGCTGCAAGAGTCAAGTGCTTCTCATAATTTATGCGCGTAGACAAAATTATGAGTATTGGACTCTAGTTCTGTTTATGAAGTAATAAATTAGGTCAATAAAGTATCAGAGTTTATTACTTCTTTTGAGTATTGGTCACGTACTAGGAATATAAGATTTAATTTTGTAAATACGAATTTTAGAGTAGGGATTATATATTTAGTTGTAAGTTGTACATGAAAAATAGTATTTAAGAGATATGGAATTAAAGGACGAGATCAGTCTTCTTCTGATCGACTCAAATCGAAAACACGATTTTGATTTGTACTGCCGTGACTTGGCAACGATCAGTCCTGCTTGCCGTAATTAGGCAAGACGTAGACTTGCAAGCCGTGACGTGGCTTGATAATATCGGACGCTTGGGTCTTGGATCCTGCGCCAAATTTGTGGCAACAACAATGATTTGCCGGTAAGGTCTTCTCCCTCTTATTCTTCCCTTCTGTACACTTTACGAATCCCCGTCTCTCACATAGCCTCAAAACAAGCATCTCCCTTGCGGAGTACCGATCAAGAAATCACAAAGAGCAGAAGGAAGATTTATTACATGGCGATCCTGCAAACTACGAACCTACGACCGACAAATTAGCAAAACAACAACCCGATGACTTCGAGGAGGGCGAGCTACACGATGACATTTCAAACGATGAGGAGTTCAATAAAGCCTTTAAGCGATGCTTAATCAACGCCGAGCGACACATAGAAGAAATAGTGCAACCATACGTAATCATCAAGAACCCTGAGGCACCAGCATATGCAGCGACGAAATTACCGGGACCACAACCAAGAAACATTCAGGAGTTCAGGAAGAAGCGAAACGAAAATCCGCAAATAACAAAGATCAAGAGGCGACAACGAGGCGGAAGAAAATACAAGGAAAGGAGAGACAAGGCCATCCTACACAGATTAGTCCACATAGCAGCGGGAGAACAGCGGAAAACTTATACTAAAGAATTAAGAAATTTGAAAAAAAATTAGAATTGTAAAAAACTAACTATAATGAGTAATAATTGTTCAACCCAAACAAACATAATTTTAGAATATAGTCAAAAAATCAATTTCATCAAAATAATTTCAATTAGCAGAAATAACGCACTAGAAAGTAGTGGATAGGAATATTGTTTTGGGACTCAATAACATACTTCTCATAAATGTCGACAACGCGATTGAAGGAAATTTTATTTGAACTTCAGAATACATTATCAAATTTGAAAAAATCAAAGACCTACACAGTCAATACATTAAAAGAAAAGTTAGAGTACACTATAAACGCTGAAATAGAAGGAACAAATTTATTTGATAGCATCAATGAAGGAGATGCAATAGAACTAAAATCAACTTTTTCTTCAGTTTGTGATAACCTAATTACAAACCTGAAACAACGGCTGAACGCCGCGAACATATTAGTAAAGATTGAAGAAAGTATAACGCACAAAGACATGGCTGACTTTAACATCGAAACAGCGATTAAAATAATACCGACTTTTGAGGGAAAACACACTGAGCTAGAGACATTTTTAACTATTATAAAACTGTTGGACAAGAAACTTAACCCAGAAGGAAAAACAGAGTTGCTAAACCTAGTTCTCCATATCAAACTTAGTCCAAACGTTAGAACGGCACTAAACGTTTCGACAATAGTCAACATCGATAACTTAGAAACAGAACTACGTCTCAAATACAAAATAAATAAAACTATTCCGCAAATCCATACCCAACTGGCAAATTTCACGCAAAAACGCATGCCTGTCACAGCATATAAAGACAAGATCCTATCGTTAGTGAATGACCTGAACCAACTACAGATTAGCGCACTTGGCGCGGAAGTAAACCAAGTTGCTAAAAAAGCAATACAAACGATTAACGATACATACGCACTAACAATCTTCAAAAATGGTCTTAACGATCAAATCAAGGACACTATATTCGCTGCACGACCGCAAACTTTCAGTGAAGCCATCACGTTAGCTACTGAAATTGAGCATAACGAAGCTCAACCTAATGGCATAATGTACATTAACAGAGGTAGAAATAATAACTACAGAGGACAAAATAATCAAAATAATTTTAATAGAAATATCTATAGGGGAAATCGCAATCAATCGCGAAACAATTTTAACAATAATACATTCAGAACTAACAACCGATACAATGATAGATTTCCAAACAATAACAGAAATTTCAACAAAAATAGGAACAACAATGGTTATAATAACAACAACAGATATAACAGTAACTCCGGAAGAAACGATACCAGAAGAATAAGATTAGTAGACAACCAGGGAAACGTAACAAATTCCCGAGAGGAATAAGGCAACCTCCCGGAAGAAACAAAGTATCTAAAGCCGAATACAACACTTATAAGGTAGATAATAAGATATATAGAATTACGGGTATATGCACAAATTATGTAAAAATCTTCAGTCAATCTGAGCACAGATATCTTAAACTTCTAATAGACACTGGAGCGGATATCTCCATATATAAGTTACATAATCTAGCAAAATATGATTTGCAAACGCACAACAGATGCAAATTAACGGGCATAACAAACGAAACAACAATGTCACTGGGAACAATCAGGTTAAACTTTAACATTGAAGACACTATAATATCCAACACATTTCATGCGGTAGATGATCAATTTCCTATCGAAATTGATGGCATCATAGGACGAGATATGCTTATCAAATATATGTGCAAAATAGACTTCGAGACGTATACCATATCCTTCAGTACTCATGACAGAGATGTAGTAATACCAATGTACACGAGAAAAGTAAACATGGCACGCATAACAATTCCCGCGAGAACAGAAGTTATATTACCAATAGACGTAGATAGATCAGAAGACAGCATAATATTAAACAAGGAGATTGAAAAAGGAATATTCTTAAGCAATTGTATAATTCCAGCGAAAGGTATATGTCATGCGAAAATACTTAATACCAACGAACATGACATAACTCTAAAAGACTTTCAAACAGAGGTAGAACCGCTGAGGAATTACGAAATATTAAAAACAGTGCAGAAATTTGACAGGAAACGATTGAACGAACTGATAAACATTATCAACACCAAAAGTCTCGATGAACAAGCTAACAAGAGCCTACTGGAAATTATTACAGAATACCAAGACGTATTCCACCTTGAAGGTGAATACCTCACAAAAAATAATTTCTACAGACAAAAACTAAACACATGCGATGAAAACCCAGTCTACATAAAAAATTATAGACTACCACAGACACAGAATGAAGAAATCCAAAAACAAGTACGTGAGATGAAAGATAACGACATCATCGAACAATCAACAAGCCCGTACAACTCACCATTGTTAGTTGTACCCAAGAAAAGCTCTAACGATGAGAAAAAGTGGAGATTGGTTGTAGACTTCAGGAAACTGAATGACAAACTAGTGAACGACAAATTCCCATTGACAAGGTTGGAAGATGTCCTGGACAAACTAGGCAGGGCAAAATATTTCTCAACCTTGGATATGACCAGTTCATTTCATCAGATCGAGCTGGAAAAGGAATCAAGACCGTTAACCGCCTTTTCCACCAACGATGGACATTACCAATTCAAAAGATTACCTTTCGGATTGAAAATATCATCGAATAGTTTTCAAAGGATGCTCACTATTGCTCTAACGGGTCTAAGCGACTCAGCATTTCTATATGTGGACGACATCATGGTTTTCGGATGCAGCGTAAAACATCATAACGACAACTTGAGAAAAGTTTTACAGAGACTTCGTAAGTACAACTTGAAATTAAATGCAAACAAATGCAAGTTTTTAAAATCAGAAGTGGTGTATTTAGGACACCTTATTACAGCAGATGGCATAAAAACAGACCCTGCAAAACATGAAGTAATCAAAAATTATCCCATCCCAAAGACCGCGGATGAAGTGCGAAGATTCGTAGCGTTCTGCAACTACTACCGTCGTTTCATACCAAACTTTGCAGAAACGGCCAAGAGTTTGAATTCACTCTTAAAGAAAAAAGCACCGTTTGTTTGGGAAAAAGAGCAGCAAACAGCTTACGAAATTTTAAAACGCAAACTGATTTCACCTGCAATACTTCAATACCCTGATTTCGAAAAACCATTCATACTTACTACGGACGCGTCAAATTTCGCACTAGGTGCTATTCTATCTCAAGGAGAAATTGGTTCAGATTTACCAATCTCGTACGCGAGCAAATCTTTGAATAAGCACGAATTAAACAAACCGATCATAGAAAAGGAACTATTAGCGATACATTGGGGCATAAACTTTTTCAGACCATATTTGTATGGACGCAAGTTTATAGTCGTATCTGACCACAGACCTTTAGTATCCCTGTTTACGCACAAAAATCCATCTTCAAAACTAACAAGAATACGGCTAGATCTATCAGATTACGATTTCGAAATAATATACAAAAAGGGCAATATAAATACAAATGCAGATGCACTGTCAAGAATACAACTTGATTCGAGTATGTTAAAATCCATGATACCTCCAACGAACGATGAGAACATCAGCAAAAAATTGCTAGCAATAACAAGGAGCAAGACAAAAAAGTTACAAGGCGAAAATAATAATATAGAAATCAACAATAAAAGTGACAAACAGAACGAAGAGACTGATCACCTCCATGCGTTTGATTGCACTTCATTGTCAGATATAAAAGGGGCTATGAAATTAAAATTTAATATGCTACGCAGCGAAAAGAAAGAAAACAAAAATAATATTTTCAGCAGCAAAGGAAATAATAATGAAATATATAAAGAGAAAGATTTTATAATAGTGCGCTACAGCGATAAAGATGACGAGAAACCCGTTTCCGCCAACGATAAACTGAAAGTTCGCGATAAATGCAATGACAATTCGTACACGAAATTAGTTTCTGTCATGAAGAAATTGCTAATTTATTCACGGAACAATAGCATTGATGCACTAGCACTTTCTTCTAATGATGATATATTTAGGTACGTACCAAAGAATGAGTTCAAGAATATATTTAATACGTTGCAACGTGAAGAGAAATACAGACTGAAAATACTGATATATAAACCGCCCATAAGAATTCGGGACGCCGAAAAACAACAAGAACTAATTAATGAATACCACAATTCGCCACATGGAGGACATACAGGAGTACGCAAGACATTACTGAAAATAAAACAGAGATATTGTTGGAAGAATATGAAGAAAATGGTCAAAAAGCACATAAATCAATGCGAAAAGTGCAAGTTGAATAAGATCACTAAGCACACTAGAGAAAAAATGATGAAAACTAATACACCGTCTACAAGCTTTGAAATAGTAAGCGCAGACATTGTTGGCCCGTTAAGAATTTCAAAAACTTATAGATACATTCTCACTATTCAGTGCGAATTAACTAAATACATAACTGCTATACCCATAGAGAGTAAGGATGCTACAACAGTGGCAAAAGCTTTAGTAAATAAATTCATATTATTATACGGTCATTTTAAAGTTTTAAAAACAGATTTAGGGACTGAATTTACCAATAGCCTAATGAAGGAAATATGCGAGTTACTTCAGATTAAACAAATATTCTCAACCCCTTACCATCATGAGACGTTAGGTGTAGTAGAAAGGAACCACCGAGTCCTTAACGAATATTTGCTATCTTTCGTTGATAACAACAATTGGGATGAATGGATACCTTTTTATACATTCTCTTATAATACAACCCCACACGTTGATACAAATTACACACCCTATGAACTTGTTTTTGGCAAACTCTCGTACCTACCTAACGACATTTTAAAAGATTCAGATAAAATATACAATCTTGATGACTATAAAAATGAACTAAAACTTAGATTAAAGATGTCTCTAACGAAAGCAAAAGACTTAATCGAAAAAACTAAAATTGCAAGAACCAATAAACAACCTTACTCAAATCCGCTAAATATTGAAATTGATGATCTTGTGTTAATAAAAGTAGAGAATAAGCGAAAACATGAAAAACCGTATAAAGGTCCATTTAGAGTAATAGAAAAAACCAAAGTAAATTCATTACTAGACATAGACAATAAAACAAAATGGATACATAATAATAGACTTAAGATTTTTCAAAAGAATAAATATCAAATATAAGAATACAAAAAAAAAATGCAAAATGTAAAAATCCAATCCTAACACCTGACCAATCAAAAAAAAAATTAAATTTTTCTCGTAGTTTCGAATTTGGATCCAAACTCTCAACTCAAAAGGTTAAGGGTGTAGTGAACCCACATAAAATAGCCCACATAAATTACCACACAAGTGATCCGTGATCTACATCACGCGCGTGAAAAATCACATAGCACAGATGGGCGCGTGAAAAATCACATAGCACAGATGGCAGCCGATGCACATTAATTATCTGGCCGGCGACAGAACTAATAAGATGATAAGCATCTTACATGTACATGTATGTGCTGCAAGAGTCAAGTGCTTCTCATAATTTATGCGCGTAGACAAAATTATGAGTATTGGACTCTAGTTCTGTTTATGAAGTAATAAATTAGGTCAATAAAGTATCAGAGTTTATTACTTCTTTTGAGTATTGGTCACGTACTAGGAATATAAGATTTAATTTTGTAAATACGAATTTTAGAGTAGGGATTATATATTTAGTTGTAAGTTGTACATGAAAAATAGTATTTAAGAGATATGGAATTAAAGGACGAGATCAGTCTTCTTCTGATCGACTCAAATCGAAAACACGATTTTGATTTGTACTGCCGTGACTTGGCAACGATCAGTCCTGCTTGCCGTAATTAGGCAAGACGTAGACTTGCAAGCCGTGACGTGGCTTGATAATATCGGACGCTTGGGTCTTGGATCCTGCGCCAAATTTGTGGCAACAACAATGATTTGCCGGTAAGGTCTTCTCCCTCTTATTCTTCCCTTCTGTACACTTTACGAATCCCCGTCTCTCACATAGCCTCAAAACAAGCATCTCCCTTGCGGAGTACCGATCAAGAAATCACAAAGAGCAGAAGGAAGATTTATTACAATTCGTATGAATCCTCTTTACATGGTAACTTTGAATGATTTTAAATTTTTAATTTAGTTGTTTCATAATCATGGAGAAAATTGTCACTGGTTTCTTTTTAGATATTGATAAAGATGTATAAATTTTATAAACATTTGTTACTGTGCTGTGCGAATCAGGTTAAAAATATAATTTTTTATGAAAAAACCCTAATTTTTCACATTTTCTTCTATTAAATTAAAAAAACGGCTGAAACGAATCTTTATCATGTTTAAACCTTCACAAAGATGTTAATGTACGCCAACTGACACCATAATGATGTAAATATTATATCTGGTTCGTGAAATATAGTGAATGATAAAAATTACCTTGAAAATCATGATGACTTTTAATGATTTTTTATTTTTAATTTAATTTTTTCTGTAATATTGAGAAAAAGTTTTGATGATGTTTTTATAAACATTAATTGGAGTATATAAATTTTATAAACATTGAATACTGGAACTTGACAATAAGGTTAAAAATTTATTATTTATGAAAAAAACCAATTTTTTGCACTTTTTTTTTAAAATTAAAAAAGGGTTCCAAGAAATTTTTAGAAACCTAAAGAATTACATACATGTCAATATGCGTCGATTGACACCTTGTTCAAGGAAATCGTACGTTGGGTTCGCGAGATATAAGGCATGACAGAAATGACCTTCAAAGAGGCAAAACAACAAACCCCCTGACCGAAGTGTCCCAAAAACTAATCAGCTCTTAAGATTGCAAAGACGCTTCTATTGACACCTCAACAAAGTCGATAGGACTTTGTTTACGTGAGTTATGCTCGTAGAAAAAACTGTCCACGAACGTACAGACGTACACACACACATACACATACGTCTCCCTTTCTAAAAACACTTTATATATACTCTATAGACCTCAAAACGTAAAGAAATGTTGAAAATTTCGATTCCCATAAACTGGAAAGTTAAAAACTGCTTAAATTTGAAAACCAACAAAATTTCAATCAAATTTGCATTTGTGGTAATTAACGCTTTGAATGGTAAAATGTTTCGTTGTCAATACTTTGCAAGATCATTTGCTTTAACAAGCTTTCATCAAATAAAAAATTTTAGTTTTTAGTAGATTTATTCTTTAGTAATCGTAAGATTTCAATTACTTCCCTTTTATTTTTACATGCAATTGAACCTTTTTTTGACTGCATATTATATATTTTTCAAGACCAACAGAAAATAAGAAATAATCATCAATTTCATTTACGCAAAATCGTGACAAAATATAAATTCAGTGATAAAATAGCCATCACGCGACAAAATCTCTTTAGTGGGCGTAATAACATAAACTGCTTTCATTTTTGCTAGCGCTGTTTTGTCCTTCAAGCATCGATATGAAAATGACAAATAACGTAGAAAAGGCCCCCACCGATTGATCCGCGTGAATATTCAATCAAATCAATCTACCCCTCACCAAAAACTTTATGTAATCAATGGACGCTCCCGTAAATGATATGATTAATATTAATTCATTACAATTACTGTTATGAGTACTATCATTATTATTATTCAAAGTAATATTATTTTCAAAATTATTATTGTGTTTAATTTTTTTAATGTTTATATAGATATTACTGGGAAGTTGACCGTGTGGACCTCAAGGGGCACCTCGCGGCTTGTTACGTTTTGAGGTCTTTAGAGTATATTTAAAATGTTTTTGGAAAGAAGTTAGTATATACGTACGTTCGTTCGTGGACAGTTTTTTATAAGAGCATAACTCACGTAAATGAAGTCGTATCGACTTCATTGAGGTGTCAATCAAAGAGTCATTGCAATCGCAAAAGCTGATTAGTTTTCTGTCATACACTATAGCTCGCGAAACAAATATAGTATTTGCATCGTTAGTGTGGCAATCAACTTGCATTAACATTTGTGCGATTCTTTAAAAATGTTAGCAAAATTATTGGAGCCGTTATTCGATTTAATAAAAAAAGTACAAAAAATTAGGTTTTGTTCATAAACAAGAGATTTTTTACTTGATTTCTAGAACATAGTAATCAATCTGTATAAATTTTATATACTCTCAACATTTGGGTGTTTTGTTTTCTTGAATGTATTTTGGTAGTGTTTAAATTATTCAAAAGTAGTGTATTTGCTTTTTACCAAAAAGAGTATATATTTTCTCATATACGTATTTCGGTTGTACTTGCAACCTTCTTCAGTGTTTTGTAAACAACTGAAGTTTTCCAATCAGATTCCATTATTTTATGTACATAGATATTAAGAATTTTATGAACTGCTAATTTTATCTTCTCCTAATTTTAGATATATCACTCAATTTTTAATTAGCTACTATATTTTTCACTCTATTTTCATTTATCTATTTTGGTGCTGCTTATTGTTCCCTTTTGTGACCCAAGTATGTGAAGAGCCATGAATGTCCGTTGCCTTAGTCTGCGTCTAGAAGCTGTGCTTTAAGATTTTCGATGATGGCGATGCTTTCCTCTACATCCAGGTATCTGCTGCTCATAATGCTTTTTATTTGTGCTCTGCTACTTTTGATCGAACTTCTGCTGTTTTTCCTGCTGCGGTGTTCCTTAGTGCCCTGATTGCTTCGCTTATATGCTCCTTAAATCTGATAGCTAGAGATCTTTTCGTTTGTCCTATGAACTTTTTGTTGCAGTCGTTGCAGCTCATGTCGTAAACTCCACATCTTTCTCATTTATTTTTGATTAGATCTTTTGCGTTTCCTAGCTTAATTCCAAGTTGGTGTCTTTAACTAGTGTACACCAGATCAGTGGTTTCTATTTTGTTGGATAACTTCTAAGTGATAGTGTTGTACTCTGCAGATATCTTTAGCTTTTTGGTTTCAGTTATTTCTAGGCTGGTTTTTGCTGTTACGAGGTTCGTTTCTTTCCTTTTTGTTAGCTTTTCGACGTAGCCATTGGTTTCTACTATTTTTAAAATATGTTTCTGTTCTATTTCTTCTCCTTCTTGTCCCATTGGAATCGTTAGCAGGTGTGTTTGATGATGGAAAGCTGCCATTTTGTGCTGTCTGTCCTGTAGTTATTCGGTAAACTCGTTACTGAGTAACTGAGTATGAAGCTGGCTGTTTTTCATTGTGTGGAATTTCTTCACCAAATATCTTCCGATCTCAATCGCCGGTGACTTTTCTGCAATAATTTCTCTTATTTCCTTTCCTGGTTTGTGGATGTTCGGCTGTCTTTTTATGCGTAGTAGCGTGGGATTTTGCACACATAGTCTATTTACGTCACTTCCAACTAAGTTTTTGCCTTCTTTAATTGATAGATGGATAGAGATCAGAACATATTTGGTGAAAAAGTTCAAGCCAATGAAAAAACAGCCAGCATCATACTCAGTTAAAAACAGCAAGGAGTTTACCGAAAAACTAAAGGAAATCGGAAAACTAGAGAGAGACGATAGATTAATCTCTTTCGACGTCAAAGCAAAGCATACCACTTAATGAAGCCATCAATATGCTGGAAGACTGGCTTAAGTAACAAAACGAAGAAGTATGAAAACTGGAGATAAAAGCATACATGAGAACGTCAAAACTGTGCCTAGAAGAAAACTATTTTACTTACAGAGAAGAATTCTACAAGCTGCTGGGTGGAGAACCTATGGGAACGCTCCAGTCAGCTTTTATCAGCGAAATATTCATGGGCAACCTAGAACAGACACTACAAAAGTAGGGTAAACTACCGAAAAGATGGATAAGATACGTAAACTACTGCTTAGAATTAGAAAAGAATGGTGGAACGAAAGCAAGTTCAACATTTTTATATACGATACCGATATCGAGTTTGGTATGGGAAAAATGAGGAGCTGTAAAACAAGGTAATGCTTTGAAGCTGTGCGTAGACTTTATTATTTAACTATTTTTGTCAATCGCTTTTCCGATTAAGAACGCGAGCCAGGAAAACATTTTTTGGAACACCGTCAAGAGAATAATGAAATATTTGAAAAAAGATGGCAAGCTACGGTCTCTATTTCGCAAGAAGCTGGGTAAACGATCTATAGGCTGTTAACGCCGGTAACATGAAACGAAGATCGATAACAGGAGTTGGAGTCTATGCTCATCTGTCACATCAAACTCATGAAAACAAAAAACCGCAGCTTTCTCAACGTCACGGAATAAGTACAAATCCTAATTGTAAACACGAGGAAATTCACCAAACTCTTAACAAATTTTATTTCACATGGGCTTTTTCATAAAGTACGTGGCCTTATTTGGTTCGTTTCTTGGTCCATTCTTCCTCATGTGTTTTGTGGCTAAAGCCTAGTTTCTTCCTTTCCTCCTTGCGGTGGACAGTAGTTTTCTCCTGGACTTTCAAAGCGACACCAGTGAACGTAAAATTCTTTGCAATACGCTTGGTTGCTTTCAATAGGAGACTTAGAGAGCACTATTGTTTTCAAAATATTTTTAACGAATGAGGCAACATTCACAAGATATTTTGTACTTGCTTATACGAACATGATTACCGATTTATATTTAGGTTTAGAAGTGACTTTCAGCTTCCTATATACTTTTGCAAGTAGATAAACTTCATTTGATGCCTTGTTGTATCGTATTTATTCACCAAATTACTGAGAAGACTGAGCTCATGGTAATTTCCGTTCACGCTGAACGCTTTCCATACTTCATTCTTCAGAGTGAGATTAAATCTCTCCACAATTGATGCTTTTAATGCACTGCATGTAGAATAGTGGTTTACTTCATAGTATTTCATCATCTGACGAAATATTTTATTAAAAAATTATTTTCCATCATTCGTTTCATCCGTAGATTTCTGGGTATACGTCTTTGTTTAAGAACTGATCCATAGCCTTTGCCACATCATTGGAATTTTAACTATTGACGGACAGAGCTCAATTGTACTGGGAAAGTGTATCAATTATTGTCAGTAGAAGTTGCTCACCCCCCAACCGTTGACGAGTTCGGACGTGTTTCCGCAGTGCTCTCCATAGCTTGAATTAATTCGAACGCGATTAATTAATAATAAAAATAAAACGAAAAGTGCCTACATAATTACTAACTCCAGTGCCACTCATAGTATGATAATCAGCATAATAGTTAGTAAACATTTCGAATTATCGCGCGTGCTAGTTTGTGATTTGTGCATTGTAGGCATAACCCTAGCATTTTTTAACTGTATCTTTTTCTGCCTCTGGTGAATCAGTTACTTAAACAACAATGAGTGTAAAATGTAGTCTCGAAAACTGTATTGCTTACGACAATACTTTCGTGGCAGTGACCTACAAAGCGTTTTGTCAACGCAGACTACATGGAGCTTGTATGGATGCACAACGGGACTGGTATCACCCATATATGGATAATCACTTTATCTGTAGTGATTGTCAAAATACGGAAAGACTAATTACATGTCTTTACGACAACATTGTGGGTCACATAGACAACTTAAACATGAAAAAAAAACGCCCTAATTTCCAAACAGCGAGCTCAAACAAGATTTAATGAGGAAGCTTTTACAGAAATGAATAGCCGATTCGATGACTTGACTGCCAGTTTATCTAGTGTCAATAAAGCCAATAAACCTCTGGAAGCACTGGTTTTCAAGCTGAATTCGGTGACAGACAACATGAGCGAAGCAATTACAACACCCAACAAGGAAGTCAACCTGAACAATACGCTTGCGAAATTAAACCAAAGATTGACCACCATTGAAGCGAATCAGAGTGAGATCTTAGCTTTATTAAATGCGAGAACGCATGAATCTGTAAATAGTGCTTCTTTGCAACAAGAAATGTTTTTTCTGAGCTAAAGGATTTATTAGCTGGAGCTAACAAACACCAGATAATAACAACGGACCAAGCAACATCACCTATGAAGATAACGCAAACTATTACGGATAAAATCAAATCTAATAACACTAGTATCTCTATGTTTCCTGAACAAAGTTCCCCAATTTTTCATTTCGGTACTTTTTGGAGTCAAACCGAATGGAACAGACGTATAAAACAACTACACTCATCCAATGTTAACAATAATGCGTCTAAACACAGCGCAGAGGCTCTTAATGAGTATGAGTTTGATAATTCACATGGCAGAACAACTTTCTTTGTGAAAGGTGTTCCTAGCTACGCTACCGAGGACTGGCTGTGTAGGAATATCAATACGGAACTATTTATAGACGATTGCTACTGCGAAAAGATGCCAAGCAGAAGAAAACGGAACTCACATAAGTGCTTCAAGCTGTCTGTGCCAACAAAGTATGCCTGGCTCTTAATTAACTCGAGAGCAAACAACCAACTCTACTTTTGGAAAAGAATGGCCTTAAGTCAGTGTAAATATCAATCTATTTCCAAAACAAGCAAAAGGAGGATTACTAATGCTAAGGTAGCTGACGAGACTGGCAATTATGTCATAAATAATCCTAAATTTAAACCTTAAACTTCCTCATCCGACTTTTTCGGACATGCTCCAATAGTTCCTTCTCGTGATACAACAGCTAACATCAAGTCGGCAACCTAGCTTGAATCCCTCCACGTTCTCTTCTGGAAAAATTACAACATCAAGTTCACCTACGACGACAACTAAAAGCATAATGACAACAGACAGTGTAACCCTTACTTCTAATAAACACAACCCTCCGATTGCTTCAGAACGACTACAAGAAGCAAGACAAGACTTCAGAAGGTATCGATCCTAACAAATCAACTCCACCACAATCACTTAAACTTCTTTACCATAACTGTGGTGGTATGAGAGGCGAAATAAATAAGCTTTTTTTAGATGCAAAATCATGCCAATTTAACATACTAACCATCACGGAGACTTGGTTATGTGACTCCTTCAGGAATGAAGAACTTCTAGATAACAACTGGACGATCTACAGGAATGATAGAGCTTACCATGTTACCGGCCAATCCCGGGGTGGTGGAGTGTTAATTGCGATATGCAACCCTGTATCTAGCGAAAACGTTGATACTCCTTGCTATAAGACATTTGAGCACAAATTCGTACGTTTACGATTAGGCAAATATTTTTTATACATTGGGGTAGTTTATATTCCACCCAACTCTAAAGAAAAAGTCTACACCAAGTTTTGTGAAATCTTATCTACGATTATTGCCTCTCTTTCAGAAGACGACAAAATAATAATACTAGGGGATTTTAACCGTCCGAACTTGTTATTTACTTCCGATGAACACGATAATCAGCTTCTTCCTGGAAACCTGTCTGACACGATAGATGTAAATCTATTAAGCACATTTTATGGCAATGATCTACATCAAATATCGTCTACTCCCAACCAAAACGGTAAATGGTTAGACTTAATTTTAACAAATGCTTATGACGAAGTTGTGGTTAGTCCAACTAAAGATTCCGACAACCTTTTCTCTAATTCCATTCATCACTCGGCCTCTACAGTCGAACTATCCACGACCGATCACTGCTTCACCCGATTTTACAATAATTTCATTGTATTTGACTTCCGTAATGCTGACTATCACAGCATAATTACCTATCTTGATCAGGTTGACTGGTTTCTATTTCAACGCTAAATATAGACGATTTGGTGTCGACTTTTTATGAAATAATTTTTGACGCCATTGATAAATATGTCCCCAAAATAAGAAAAAAAGACAAGCGCTCAGAGCCATGGCTTGACAATGATCTAAGGCGACTAAGAAATCATAGAAATAAGTTATATAAAATAATCAATAACAATGACAGTGTTAATGCGGATGTTAGAACTGAATACGACGCAATAGCCTTAAAATTTAAAGCCAAATCCCGTGAAGCCTACGAGCTTTACCTCAACTTAATGGGCGAAAATATAATCAATAATCCCAGAAAATTTTACGACTTTGTAAACACTAGGCGGAGAACAACTGGATATCCAACCCACATGTCAAAAAATGGTCACAGTTCATGTTGTCCGAAAATAATCTGCAATTATTTTACTGATCATTTTCAAGGGATTTTCGGCCCACCCGTAACGTCACCCGTAAGGTTACTTACAACTAATACTTCCCCGGCGCCACTTGACCAAGACTCGTACATAACTAAGGATGATATCGCTAAAGCTATTGAACAATTTGATCCCAACAAATCCCCGGGCCCAGATTTGCTTCCTCCTAAATTTTTGATGCAGTGCTCGGAGCAACTCATACAGCCACTTTACGTAATCTTCAACAAATCCCTAACGCAAGGTATTTTCCCATCCATTTGGAAGACCTCCCACTTAACGCCAATTTTCAAAAACGGTGATAAACGTTCAATCGAGAATTATAGAGGCATCGCAATTTTGTCCGCCATTCCTAAACTGTTTGAAAAAATTATATCAGAAAAACTAGTCCCTGTAGTCGAACCCCGGCTAAATGAGCAGCAACATGGATTTCGAGAAGGCCGCTCAACCACTACCAACTTGATGATCTTCACGTCGGATGTTCTCTGTGAAATGGAGAAAGGGCACCAAACTGACGTAGTCTACACCGACTTTAGCAAAGCCTTTGACCGGGTTGACCATAATATTCTGATTTCAAAACTTGCCAGTTTCGGCACTTCATGCTTCATGATCAGCTGGCTTGCATCCTACCTTTGGAATAGAATTCAGTTTGTGAAATTTCAGGGTTTCCTCTCAAAAAAGGTAGTCATCTTGGTCCACTTCTCTTCAACATTTTTATATCTGACCTATCGGAAATCTTAGATAATATACCTCATTTGCTCTATGCTGACGATCTTAAAATGTACCACGTAATCAGAACTCAATCCGATGCAAATTTCATTCAATCTAAACTTGAATCATTGTAGCAATGGTGCAACAAGAACAAGCTTATTCTTAATGCTGAGAAATGCCAGGCTATGAGCTTACACCGTAAAAATACTATTAACAACTATACTTATCATCTAAACAGCGTCCAGCTTAAACAAGTTAAGAACGTTAATGACTTGGGTGTTATCCTAGACAGTAAACTGCGTTTTAACTTACATTACGATAACATTCTGGCCAGAGCCTACAAGCAACTCGGTTTCATAAAAAGACGTGCAAAGGAATTCAAGAATATATGGGTGACTAAAACCCTTTATACTGCTCTCGTTCGTCCTTTACTTGAGTACGCCTGCGTCATCTGGGACCCATTATTCAACATTCACAGTACCCGTTTCGAATCTATTCAGAAACAGTTTCTGCTTTTTGCATTACGAGATTTATTCAATCCCAACGACTTCAACATTCTCCCCTCGTACGAATATCGACTTAATCTTATAAACCTATCAGCCCTTTCGTCTAGAAGAATTATGTTATCTTCTTGTTTCGTTTTTGACATATTAAGGGGTGTAACTAATGTTAATGTAATATCGAGTAAGATTACACTTAACAATACAGTTAGACAAACTAGACACACTCGTCTACTTACTGAAAACCTACACCAAACGAACTATGCTACCAATGAACCCTTCAACAGATGTTGCAAAATTTTAAGCAGCGTCAGCAAACATTACTCTCCATCCATATCCAAATACACTTTTAAAAACAACCTGTCCAATGCGCTTAAGTAGAAAAAATTTTTTTTTCTTTTACAAAATAAAATAAATTAAATAAGTTTGATAATGTATTGTATTTGTAACTGCCTTGTTTGGCGAAATAAATAAATAAATTTATAACCGCAATTTTCAGATGCATACGCACTCACAACAACCAGATCTGCCTGTCAGAGATCATCAATACCCCTTATATCAACACATTGACGTTTAAAGTTTATTCGTGCGGGTCTACGAAGTTCATCTACAATTGGCTTCTACTCATTTTGAAAAAAAATATGAATAAAAGTTCTGTAATAGCTTTTATAAGAAGTTCTTTTCCAAACACAGAAATATGCTGAACTTTAAGCATCCTTTTACAATTGTCTGATTGTAGGAATGCGACATTTAAAGAAAATTTTCTTAGAAACGGTACGATGATACAACGAGTGAAAAAATTATTTGGTGCAATGCTGTAGAGCTTGCAATACCAATACATGAAGAATATAGAATATATGAGTTTTATTTCTGAGAAATTTCCCAACAGTACGAATGAACCACCGCTATTTATACTGGACGACATGATGTTAAATGCATTTTTAAGACAGGTATATGAATTGTTTACAAATGAATCGCATCATCGTAACCTTCCTGTCATTCTGGAGACTCAGAATGTTTTCCATGAAGAAAAATTTCCCGAAATATTTCGTTAAGCTGTAAGTATCTAGTATGCTTCAAGAACCCACGAGACAAGAGTCAATTTCATCATCTCGCTAAACAGATGTGTCCTGAAAACAGTCCGGAGCTCATGAGAATATGTAAAGAAATAACTCAACAACCTCATAGCTATTTGTTAATAGACAGGGTATAAATGACGCCTTACATTTTTGCACTGACATATCCAATATGAAGTTTTTAACGTGTTATTGCTTCCCAGATAGTTTGAAGGAAGTCAATTGTATCACGAATGAAACGTTTGAAAAACAACAGACATATGCTGTATGTTCTCAAAAATGCAAGTCCGTGTTTAAGAAAAGCTATACTGAAAAGAGCCGATCCGGAAGTAATCAAAAACTTTTTGTGAAATTACATAGACATAGACATAGAAACTGAAGGGTAACGATACACCATCCAATAAAACTTTCACATGGCTGTGTAAATATAAAAAGAGCTTGCGTAATTATGCCGATGCCAGAAAATCTGTTCCGCGAAAGCATAAAGTGTAAATTCAACAAGGCGAATTTTTACCTGTATTACTAAGAAGTGTACTTTCAGGCGTGAAAGGTTCTTTAATTCAGAAATATGCATAAGAAAAGCAGCACTGTGCTTCTCTTATCTTCGGATATATATGAATGCTTAAAGGAGACAATCGTGAGTCACAGTACACAGCACAGTACACATAGTTTGCTTGACAAAAACATAAATAAGATACTGAACAACAACACCTCAACGATAAGGCGAAAAAGTATCAATATAGGAATGTGCTTGTCAAATTTTTAATTGCAAGACGAACAAAAAATTCAGTTATGGAAATGAAAGCAGAAATTTTTTTCAAAGGTCATATGGCAGATTAAAAATATAAAAATTTGCGCGATGGCACCACTAAGACGAAGTTTGTACTTAAAAATGAGAAATCCACGCAAACTTCATCTGTAAGGGTAGAAGAGATATTTGAATCAGTAAATGAAACGACACCACATAAGCAGAAATTACCTAATGCTTCTAAGCGGTGTTTATCAGCAAAAGGAGTAGCGAAAAGCCCTAAACCAGCCGTTTCATATTATGAGTCTGGCAAGGACAATTGGAAAATAGCCGCTGATGATGGGATAACACAGTATACAGTTCTAATAGACATGAGTATTAAAGAATTAGATGATGTGTTCAATGACTTGGATGAAGCAGATGATAAAGGTGCTGTACTGTCGGATTTTTAGTTTCATCATGAAGCTGCAAAAAACCTGAGAAACAATCAAAATTTGGACTCTTTCGTCTAAACCCTTCTCAATATGAGGTTGATTTTCCCATAAAAAAACCCACACGACAAAGTGAACGGTTAAGGTTAAGAAACGAGCGTAGTTCCAGCGTGTCAAACTTGAATTGGGATAGGATTTACAAATACCTGTAAACATAATAGAATATGAGTTACACGTGTGTCTCTTGAGTAACAGTTCGTTGGGTGCCTATCCGGAAAACACTTTATCGTCTTGTGAGAACATGTTTGCCGAACTGTCGCAAGCTAGTTGATGATTGGAAAGTCAGAATACCAGAAATCACGTCGCCAAAACGTGATCATCAAGATAGCACCTCTAAACGTTCCATATTTTCTGAAGATGAAGATGGGGAAAACACAATCGAAAAGGTCCTTCTAGAAATAAAGGAAAAGTGCCAGTACTCCATCATACTGTACGGCTGAAATGGGACAATGTAGACTTACACAGAATATGCAATGACAAAAATAAAAACGACATAAACTTCTCAACTTTTTTATCGTATTTCCGTATCATCTACGGGTTTTGATTGAATATTCACGCAGATCAATCGGAGGCAGGACAGATTGCAAATCCTTTTCTACGTTATTTGTTATTTTCATATCGATGCTTGAAGGACAAAAGAGCGCTGGCAAAAATGAATGCAGTTTTTGTTATTACGCCCATTGAAGAGATTTTGTCGTGTGGTGACCATTTTGAATAGTTGTGTGGCATTGTCATTAAATTACTTTTTTTTTCGATTTTACATCAATGAGACTAATGATTATTTCTTAGTTTCAGTTGGTCTTAAATATGCAGTCAATAAAAGGTATAGTTTCATATAAAAAGTAAAATGCATTACAAATGATGATGGAAGAAGTAATTGACATTTTAGGAACACTGAATAACAAAACTACTAAAAACAACAATTTCTTACATGATGAAAGCTTTTTAATTCATACGGTCTCGGAAATATTGACTACAAAACATTTTACCATTTAAAACGTTGATTACCACAAATGCGAATTTGGTTTGATTTTTAGTGGTTTATAAAATTTAAGCAGTTTTTTCATTAAAGTACAAACACGGTGCTGTGACAACTATTCAAAATCTGCACAAATTATGTAAATATTTATAAACTTTGATTAACTTTACAACAATCTCCTTATAATAAGAGATATAAAGTAATATCATTCGTATAACCCTTTTACATGGTGACTTCGAATGGATTTTTAATTTTAATTTAATTTTTTCCTAGCATGACAAAAAGTTTTACTGGTTTCTTTAGAAAAATCGATAAGAACTTATAAATTTTATAAACATTTATTACTGTATTGTGCAAATCAGGTTAAAAATTCATTTGTTTTTAAAAACCCAGGTTTTTACATTCTTTTCTAGTAAATTAAAAAAACGGCTTAAACGATTTTTTTACTTAAAAACATCACAAAAATGTTAATACACGTCGAATGACACTTTAATGATGCAAATATTATATTTAGTTCGCGAGATATAGTGAATGACATAAATGACCTTGAAAGTCATGATGACTATTAAAAGTCATTTTTTTCGTAATCGTGAACAAAAGTTTTGCTTCAACATTTTTTTTAAATTTGATAGAATGACAGTAATGTTAGTACACGTTGATTGACACCTTAACAATGCAAATCTTATGTTTGAATCGCGAGATATAGCGCATGACAGAAATGATCTTCAAAGAGTCAAAACAACAAACCCCCCCTCATCATTTGTAATACATTTTACATGCAATTAACTGCATATTCAATGTTTTTTAAGACCAACTGAAAATAAGAAATAATTATTGGCCTCATTGATGTAAAATCATGAAAAATACAAATTCAGTGATTATGCCGAACTCATGACAATTTTATACAGTTGTACAATGTTTATACAATTCCGTGTGGCGCGTCTAGTTGTAGGAGCTGTACAATGAACTGGAGAAGCTGTTGTAAAATTTCTGAAGTCCTCTTTTTCGGTAGAGTAAGCTGAACGATATTGGTCTTTGATAAATATTTTCTAATAAATTTCTCCTTCACATCACCTCGCACAAATATCGTACAGTCAGAGTGTTCCTGCATAATTTCAGGTTGCGTGATAAGTAAGTAAGTAAGTAAGTTCGTACTGATTCTGTTTTCGGGCCTCCGCTAACAATTCTTGGTATGAGTGTGGTAGTGTAAAATGATGCAAGAGAGTTTGCACCGAGTCAAAATCTAATATAACTAGTTCTTTTACGAAATATTGTTTATTATGTCTAGTTACAAAATGTATATCAAAAGTCATGATAGCTAAATGAGATGCTCACAGAGAATAAAAATTACTTTTCAGTTTAACGGTATTTATATATTTTTACTCCTTCCTTTTTACAATTTTACTTCGGCAAATGAGCTAACAACTTAAAAATATGTTTGCTGTCTTCTTTGCTATTTTAATTATTTGAAACCGTAAAGGTATGAAAAATCATCCTCAACGACAACTCTTTTATCGAAGGTAAATTGGAGGCGTTTCTTTTCGACTTCATTAGCAAAAGTTCCAGAAGGTTAACGCTTAATCTTACGATCATTCGTCACACAAATTGCATCATTTATACATGCAGCCAGTTACCAACAATTTCAGGCTTTCTTGAGAATTTTTAAAATTGAGAGTTATCTGTTACCCTTTGTAATATACTCAATTCGATTTTACATATTCTGAAATGTAGGCATCAAAGTTTTCAAGCTGATTAGTTGAATCGCCTAGAAAGTTTTTTATTGTGAAGGGAATAGGAGGAGTTCTATCATCAACCTTTACAAAAATCGGTACACCTGTTTTCAGAATACATTCGAGCTTCTAGTTTCGACTGTAGGTGGAGTTGACGACACAATGGTTCCCTGTAGCATTGTTAAAACAAAGTATGACGTGAGGCCAGCGGCGCATCTGGACGGAAGTGTTTTTTTGCTTTCTCCCATTCAGATTTTCGAAAAGATAAAAACCCAGCGTCAGGTGGACTAACTGAACACTGCTTCCGATCAACGATTGTTTAACGGAAACTTGGTTACATGCAGGTATTTTTTCTACTGAATTTTTTCCTAATTACTTTGTGTATCGAAGAGACCGGGATTGTAGTCTCTCAAGCAAAAATAATGGTGGTGGAGTCTTAATTGCTGTTAAGTCTTCACTATCCAGTGTCCTATGTGATGACTTTCATCCTCCTTCTCCTATTGAATGTGTGCTCGTCAAAGTTTTTACTACAACTTTTGCTCCTTTATATATATCCTCAATTTACGTTCCATGTAATACTGTCGTTGATCTTTACGAATCTTTCTTTGCTTCCCTTACCGCGTTTTGTCTTTCTCTAACTCCTTCTTCTCGCATAATTATTTGTGGTGACTTTAATCTTCCCTATATTGAGTGGCAAACATCTCCTTGCATCAGTATTAGCTCCACTAACCGACTATCTCATCTGGTTTCCAATTTTCTCTCGCTGTTATCTTTTTCTCAATTTAATTCTGTCGTTAACTTGAATGGTCGTCTTCTGGACCTTGTATTATCTAACATTGTTCCAGATAATTTATCTTTGATACCTGCTCCTCATCCTTATGTTCCTCAAGATCCTCATCATCCTCCTCTTTTACTCAATGTTTCTTTATCTCTTCCTTAGTCTTCGAAAGTAAGTAAGCAATTCAAGTTTAACTTTTGGAAAGGCAACTACCATAATCTGTCAATGGAGCTGGGTTTGATTGACTGAATGTGTTTCTTTCATAATCTTACTTGTGAAGAGGCGCTCTTTAAGTTTTATTCCCATCTTTACGAACTTATTCCCCGTTTCACTCCTTATCATAAACGTTCTAAGAAGACTGATCCTCTTTGGCTCACGGGCACAGTAATGGAAGCTTTAAAATAAAAAAGTCGAGCCTATCACATTTTTAAATCCACCAGAACGACTGAATCTTACACTAGCTTTTCCAAACTACGTGTACTAGCTTAGTCTGAAATCAAAAAAAGCTACTCTGTACCACTTTACTAGCATTGAAAATTCACTCCATTCTTGTCAAACTAAGCCTTTCTGGTCTCATATAAATTCCCTCAAGTCGTCGTCCAACTCTCCCAGTAATGTCACATGGAATGATAAACATGGTTCCTCTCCGGAAATGATCTGCAAAATTTTTGCTGATTTTTTCTATTCTACTTACTCTTCTGTCACACCCCTAACGTTGCCTTACATCTCCCATCAATTCCCACCTACTCTAGTTACTAATACCACCAATCCTTCTGATATCCAAGCTTTGATGGATTCACTTGATTCCAGCGTTGGCGCTGGTCCTGATGGGCTTCCCAATGTCTTCGTCAAATCATTATCTTCATCTCTGGCCATTCCTCTCTCTTTCATTTTCAATGCTAGTTTATCCTCTGGCTCCTTTCCTAATGTTTGGAAACAAGCTAATATTTTTCAAGTGCTTAAATCTGGTTCCCCATCAAATGCTTCAAATTACCGCCCCATTTCTCTGCTTTCATGTTTTCCCAAGCTTCTAGAACGTATAGTTTACAATAAAAATTTTCAATCTCTTTTCTGTAAGCTGTCACCTGATCAGCATGGCTTCCTTCCTAACCGCTCAACCAACTCGAACCTCCTTGAACTGACCCACACAGTCGCGAAGGCTCTCGACAATCATTCACAAGTTGATGTTGTGTACACTGAATTCAGTAAAGCCTTTGACACGGTTAATCATTTTATCCTACATCATAAGTTGGTTAACTTCGGCTTGACTGGTCCGTTGTTATCTTGGCTTATGTCTTATATCAGCGGCCGATCATGCCGTGTTAGCCTATGTGGTGCTTTCTCCTCTCCCTTTAATCCTCCCTCTGGTGTTCCTCAAGGATCTATTCTTGGCCCTCTTCTATTCCTTCTTTTTATCAATGATCTCCCTCTAGTTGTAGAGTCTCAGTGTCTTTTTTACGCTGATGATTTAAAGATCTACAGAATTATTCGATCTCAAGAGGATTGTCTTGCTTTTCAATCCGATCTGGATGCTGTCTACATATGGAGTCTTAATAATAATCTCCCTCTTAATATCCTGAAATGCCACACAATGTCTTTCTCCTTAAAACCTAATCCACTCAGGCATATTTACACCTTACAGAATCTCCCGTTAACTTCTGTCTTCCAAATTGAAGATTTAGGAGTGACTTTTGACCCGAAACTAAAATTTGAGGCTCATATTGCGGCGATAACCACGCGTGCTTCTCGAGTCTCTGGGTTTGTTCTAAGGCACTCGCACATGTTTACTGACATTTCTTCCTCCGTGCGTTTATACACTAGCCTCGTTATACCCATCCTTGAATACTGTTCTCAGGTTTGGTCACCACATCATCAATTTTTGGACTTTTTGTTAGAATCCGTCCAACGCAAATTTACTCGTTTCCTTTTTTTTTAAATTTAATATTCCATACACACCCTATGTTGATCGACTTGCCAAGCTTCAACTACCTACATTGAATTCCCGTAGACTCCTTTTGGATGAATGTTTTCTGTTTCGGCTTCACCACCGTCAATTAAACTCTATCCTTGCCGAATACTTGGAGTATCGTCCTTCGTTACGTCCTACTAGGTACGACAATATTTTTGTCATATCATATGCTCGGACTGAACTTTATTTCAATTCGCCAATGTTGCGTCTCCCTAGACTTCATAGTGAACTGCAATTTGGTCCGTTTCCTACTTCATTAATTAGCTTTAAGCGTAGACTTAAGAGCGTGTTATACAATTAATTTAATTTTTTTATTTTTTTTTTATTTTTGGCTTCATTTTATCTTGTAATTGGGCTATGAGTCTGTTATATGAATTTAGAATAAATAAATAAATAAATAAACATTATTTGACAGCGTAGATGAGTCACAGAGAGATTCCTTAAGTTATGCTCTTTAAAGAAAAAATGAAGAACAGATGTATGTTGTACTTTTAAAGAATCAATAAAAATCTTCTTATACATCCTTTTTGGTATCTTTTTCTCAATCGTTGATTCCCACGAGGCTAAAACAACCAAAAACAACATATTTCACTTCGTTCGTGAATTATCTTTGAATCATCATTATTAGCATAAGTAAACAACGTTGATCTTCGAGCAGATATTCCATTTTACAGACAAAACTTTCCATCAATCTACATTTGCCATTCATTTATCTTACCAACAAAAAACACACACAGTTATCACACATTTTATCGCTATCGTATCATTCAACAACAAATAACATACAAAAGCATCAGCCGGCGCCGTAACATGCAAATCTGAATCCATAAAGGCACCGCACCCACCACGGCTGCTTACACTAGAACATCTTCAGCAAAACCCATCACTCACCGTCGAATTGCAAACCGGGATCTACACGCGCACTTGTTTTCGCTTATAAAAACCTCTCTTACATCTTTCGTACCCGTGGAATTGCATCTTCGGGAGCACGTGCTTTTGCTTATGAAAACAACTCTTTTGCTTTTACGCTACGATCGTAGCTATATGATTTTCCCCAACACTCTCATTCAAAACAAGTGATTTTTGATCTTGCTAGACCTATATTCCTCTCTATTCAAACACAACACTTGGGCTCTCCACTTCTCTCACGAAACACGTATTCAAACCAGCTCTCAGCCAATCAATATTTTTAAAACCCCATCTCACGATCATCACATAGGACACACGCTCGCACACATACAAACATCCGGCCGGCCATAGCGGAAAACCGGATCTCAATTCAAAACGCTTCCCAAGATACACACTTTGGTCGTTTTTTAGGCTCGGAACTACCTTACTTTGAGCATGTCAAGGGGTATAGCCTGTCTCTATCGGAAGCAGTGCAAAACTTAATTAAAGTTTCTGTCTAGGTTCTCTCTTAAACTCGTTTTGTAAAAGAGAAAGATGAGCATTTAAATAATTGCGCTTTCTATAAATGTGGTACTTATTGAGCAAATCACTTGGCATGTTTATTTATGTAACCAAAACGATAGTATTCACTATCGCTAACAAACTTATTTGCGAAAGATGAGAAAATGTGTAAAGAAACCTAAAATTAGAGATCTTCGCACTTAAAAAGATTAATAAATAAATCAAAATTGATGAAAAATAGGTCGGTAGTGATACACATTTGGAATAAAAAGCTTGTTTGCGGATTTTTTCGGAGAGGTAATAGATTTGCTATTCTATGAAATCGGGATGTTATAATGTAAATGAGTTACTAGATTGCGGCGAAATGATTACGACGAAAATACACAAGCCAACAAGGCTTTCATCTTGCTGACGTGAGGGACGTTTAGTCCAGGGACGAGGGAACGAATCCATCTGTCGTGTAGACCAATTAAACTCGGCCTCCACTTGGCTGGACGGCGATGACTGCTGACAGGCCAGCTCAGTTCAGCGCGTAATGTCGTGGATATGGTTGCCTAGGTCACGTTCTTAATCTCATTTCCGAGAGATTCAGCCATCTAAATTGCCCGATTTACAAGATTGGCAAAATTTTCAATAGTCTCAAAGACTCGAAATCAATCACCAAAAATATTCTGAGGCTCAACCTCCTACGTTACTTTAAACTAACTCTCGCGTGCGAATCGAGAAAAAACGGGAATACAACGCCAACCCAAGACATAAACTATAACCTACTTTACAATCGAAATATCCAAAGAAAAGCAGACAGAAAACGAGCGAAAGATAAACCGCGCAAGCAAACTAACTCTCGAGTGGCTTAGCCACTCTTCGAGGGAAGGAGACGGCACTGAAAGCGCGCTGGACATCGATGTAGTTGTCCGAGCCCTCTCTGACTTAGCTTAGCACTTGCCAGGCACCTAAATCCTTAAACGAAGCTGAGGGAAACTCTATGACTCTTATTAATAAAAAACTAGTGCACGCTTAGTTTCATTGTCATCAACAATGTTTTGACATCAGGGCCGGTCCTTTCATATGTGAAAGATGTGCAATTGCACAGGGCGCCATTTAAGAAGGGCGCTAAAACCCTAAACTGATAAAATGGAATACCTATTATCTACACTTACTGATAATTTTAGTTGCATATTGCATGAATAAGATGAAAGTAGCTTACAAACATCCTATTAAAATATTATTTAGTGCAATTAACACATTTGTTGCGGTTGTGCAACTATGGAGTTTTATTCAGAGTGTTGCGCCAAATTCTATCACTCACCATAAGGTGTTAAATTCATTCTGCCACGATCGAGCAATCCCAAATCTCGCACACAGTTCATACATTCGGACATCAATGGCTCCAGCTATACACATATGTATGTATGGACTAATGTAGATACACACGTATTCAACGCATTGATCAGGCACTCCGGGCGGCCACCGCCGCTAGCACTGGCTGGTGTGCAGAATTCATATCTTGCACGGGCTGCCTATATAGTTTGCATGGAAAAAAGAACGATTGATTTTCGTTTCTATGGGTGTAGATTGGCGCAAACAGTGCAGAAATGAAAACTTGCACCATGTAGGGCAGAAATAGGAATTATGGGATATGAGTTGTAAAGTACGTACGTGAAAATAATTGAATTATTTGTGAGAATAAATTAAGATGCACCATTTCATCATTGAAAGCGTAAAATATTTACATAATGAGTAAAATATTTGGATTTTTAACATAATTTAACTCCTCATGCATTGATTGGAAATTTATTCATAAACAAGACTTATTTTGCATCTGAAATTCTATTGCATGTTAACTAACTTCATTTGGTTTACTTTATCAGCTGCACGATGTTCATAATTTTCACATAAAGCTAATTAAAAGCAAATGTATTCCAATGTTGTTGGAAGCAAGTGTTTTTAGGAAGCATAAAATGGATGTTATGTACATCTTGGTTATCTATGTAGAAAGTATATAACAATTTTTCCTTTTGATTTTCCTAGACCCAAAAACGACAGTTTTCTAGCTGATTTAGCGGAAAGCGAGTGAGTTTTTTCAAAGCAATTTGTTCTTCTTAAAGCTAAATTGATTGCTTTGGAATTATATGTATTACCAAATTTTCCACAGTCTTCTTCTCTGCGCTCTCGCCGCCATAAATCTTTTTATTCAAACGAAATTGTTTGTTGAAGTTTTATTAGATCCTGAAATGCAATATAAAGTTAACTAGTGAAAGATTTTAGCAGCTCCGAAATCATAACAGTATTATTTGTTTCTTGTATGATATCCATGAAGCGGCTTTATTAGATAATTTGAATATCCTATGTAAGAATCTAGAAAATGCTTTAACATTTATTGACTCAAAAGATTTAAATGGCGAAGAGTTGTAACAAGAATTAATGATGTTGTCTACGTTCGTTAAACCTGGTAGTTCACCCTTGAATGTATTGAATTTCATTTATCAAGCACATTTAGATCAAGCATTTCCAAATTCAGTCATTGCCTTGAAAGTGCTTAATACGTTACCAATTACAGTCGCGTCAGGCGAACTTAGCTTTTCGAAACTAAAATTAATTAAAAATTATTTTAGGAATACGATGACTCAAGATCACCTTGTAGGTTTGGCTATTTTGTCAATAGAAAAAGAGTTGGTAGAAAGATTAGAATATGACCATTTGACTGTAGAGTTTGCGAAGCAAAAGGCCAGAAAAGTACAATTTGTATAGTTCTTAGTTTCTTTTTGAGCTATTTTTACTTTAAAGATTTTTAAATGAACTTTCTGTGATTTTGCAAATGTAATCTGAGGAATAGGCCTACCGGGGATACCTCATTAAAAAAGCGCGTAAAAAATTCTACCTCATGGGTTACGTGGAAACCACTATTATTTGGCTTGGGGCGCAAAGTTGCACTTTTGCACAGGGCGCCACAAAAGCTTGAGCCGGTCCTATTTGACAATCGTACTTATTTAACAAAAAAATATGTTAGAAAAAATACATAACCTTAATTCGCAAATTTGACCTATAAAATCCTTTGTCTTAACCATAGCATAAAGAATATAGATTCAGATTCAAATAAATTTATTGAGACTTTTGACGTACATGAAATAATTGACATTGACATATGATGCAGTTAGATAGTTTGACATCGACATACTTGTCAAACAACATGTTCTAAGAATAATATTTCAATCCGGCCGTGGCCAATTCTTAGAGATTTGTTGAATTTTAGAATGATTGTGCCATTGGCTCATATGGTTTTTACATTGATTACTTAACTAACAAAAACAAACTTAACCTAACAAAGATCTATTTACAATTTATTTTAGTGTACATGATGTTTAGATGTTGGATTTTGGAAGGATGGGAAAGAGAAGGTACAAAGGGTGTAAGAGACGACTAAATGCGGCCCTCAAAGGATGTGGAGACGACTCGAGGGCGACTAAATGCGGCCATCAAGAGTTGCATGTATGGCCAGAGTCTCTAAATAGCCTTCCATGACCTTCGGTGTACAAGATATTTTATTATACAATCGATCGAAAACTTGCTTTCTAAAGACTTTATGGTACACATTACAGTCAAATAAAGATCGCTTGAAACTTAAAAGAGTCACTAAAAGTTAACATATACTTAGAGATATTATCTTAAAGTCTGCTTATACATTTGAATAGTTTGACAGCGACATAAATTGTTTGAATTTCTTCTTTCTTCATCTGCTGGTTGATTATCCTCGTTCAGTATGTGGATCTGTAAATAAATAGAACGGGTACTTTTGGGAGCGCGGATAGTCAGAAGAGCGAAAGGGAGAGTTCTCTGAACATAATAGCTGGATTGGGGATTGGTATTGGGAAGCGTCGATTAATGTGAGGTTGCGATGGAAGGGTTCATTTACTGTGGGCTCCGAGTGGATAGATCATTTATTCAGCCGTTGTTTTCCTTGTTCGACCATGTAGCGTAGTAGAGGAATAATTTTACTTTCTTCATAGAGAAAACGGTTTCTGTAGAACTTCTTATTGCACCTTCGGTGTCTTGAAAGACATTTTCTAAGAATTTTTCGTGCGAAAATTTCTAAATCTTCTGCAGCGGAGGGAGATATGGTTACCCAAACAGGAAAACAGTACGTAATGATGGGCCTGATGAGTGCCTTATACATGAGGAGCTTAGTTTTGGGGTCTAGAGCTCTTTTGGAGAGCAAAGGTGCGAGTACCGCTGAGGCACTATTTGCTTTTTGTAGCATTGTTTGAGCATGTCAGTTGAATTTAAGCATGTGGTGAAATAAAACTACGAGATAATTGATGGATTCTTTCAAAGGAACATCATGCTTATTAATTGAAAGCGACAATTGTTTGCTTCGCGCAGGTGCGCCTTTTTGGCCTTTTCCATAGGCGTTGCGGAAGCAGATCAGTTCTCATTTACTCGCATTAATTGTGAGGGACCAGTCGTTCATATAATTATTCAGCATGCGAACGTGGGTCTCATTTTCTTGAGTGCTTCCCATGGCTGAGGGTGCCTTGCAATGACGATTATATCGTCTGCGTACATCAAACTCCGAGTGGAGAAGGGGTCTGTGACTGTATTTGGAATATTTAAGGAATCGGTATTGGTGCGAAGGTCATGCAGATAAAAATTAAAGAGTGAGGAACCCATAATGGAGCCTTGGGGGACACCTGAATTGACTTGAACCGGAGCTGAGTCGCGGTTGTTGATTTTGATAGACAACCATCTGTCCTCGAGGAAACTAGTGATTAAACGCCAAAGAGGGAGAGGGCATTGACTGGCAAGTAGCTTATAAATCAAACCTTTAGTCCAGACAGAGTCGAAAGCTTTTTCTAGGTCGACAGCAAGGTATATAACCTAGACATGGTAACATCTTCCCGATTCCCAAATGCGTTCACTTCTGCGCATATACGTCACAGAAGCCCCAAGTCGCCGAAAAGTGCCCAGTAGGAATAGCATCAACACCTTTTGGAAAACATGTTCCGCCCAGTAGGAAAGGGAAAATGGCAAGTGATGTTGCAAATAAGCTTTATTGTTGCAGCTATTGCACCCACGCACCGAACAAGTCACCATCGTCACTTCACTTGTCTTTCGTTTACAAGTTTCCCACGCAATGCACCGACTATTCGCCGCCGATTTCCACCATTTATACATTTTGAATTGTGGCGCCTCGTTTTCTTTCGCCTTGCCAGATGTGCACCCGAATTTTTTGGGCAAAATGGCGCACGAAAAGCCCGCTGTGCGAGCGAGTCGGAAGAAAAGCTGCGCACGGGTTTACCATGTCTAGTTTATATACCTTGGGTCGATAGTGCATGCTACTGTCAACTCCTTTTTCCGTAGGCCGGTAGAGACAAAATCGTGGAGAGAGAGAACTGCTTGTTTCGTAGAGATTTTAGGCTTAAACCCGAATTGTTCCTTTTGAGTTAAGGGGGATGCAAATTCAGAAAATGAACGGAGCATAACTTTTTCGAGAATTTTACCCAGATTAGAAAGCATGGAGATAGGTCTAAGCGAGATAAGCTGGCCATCCGAACGTTTTTTTGGAATTGGGATAAGCAGAGCTTTCTTCCAGAGTTTAAGGAAGTAACCATTATTAACATAGTTGTTGAGTACTATGGTCAGTGGTTTAAAAAGGGCCGAGGCACATTTTCTCAGCACATAGTTGGGAATCCCATCTGGTCCTGACGATTTTTTGTTGTTTGGGGACTTTATTATTGATATAACCTCGTCGGGGTGAGTAAAATATTTTCTAAAAGGTGAATAAGGAGCAATGGATGATCGATTCGTTTTTGTGAAGACACAAAGGTGCGAGCCAATATGGCCGTGGACAAAGCTGTTGAATTTATTTTCGACTTCAGTATTCAGATTGAATTTCGTGGATCGCCTTGTACGATACAGATTTCTATAAAAGGCCGAGCAAATTTCAAATTTTTGCTCAGTAGTTGAGAATACTTGACCTTCGGATAAAATTGGATCTTTATTAATGTTGTATGAAGAGGCAAGGCGACCAGTGAGTTTATTTATTTCGTTGAAAACATGTGAGGAGGGCTTCATTGCTTCGAGGCGTTTCTTAAACGCTGGGTTCATGTCCGCGTTGAGGTTTTCTCCAATTACCGAGTCCAGACGATTTATATCAGCTCGTATTTGGGTATATTCTGGGCTGATTCTGTTTAAATTCCTGTGAAAGGCCCTCTTCAATGTTTGTTGCCATTTGAATTTTGTAGGGATGAGGTTCAGAGTAAATTGTGACACGTCTCCGTATCTATTGTGTTTTGGTAGGTGGGCGGGTGCATGCTCGTTCATGCAATGCATTACTGCTGATGATAGGGTGCTTGTGGCACATTCCATTTCATCGTTGGCAAGGATGCGGTCGTCAGGGATCTTTTGTTCAAGATACTCTGAAACATCATTCACAAAGGAGTTTCAATGCACTTCATTGTAAGAGCGTATCAAAAACTTTGGGGGAGTAATGGGTGCCCTTGCCCGGAGAGGAAGATCAAGTAGAAGTGCGTGGTGATCCGAGGGAGCTGCGATAGCTATGCATCTATGGGGGTCAGCGTGCATATTAAGGAAAGAAGCGGATATAATGAAATTGTCGATATAGGAGCTACTTCTGGAGAAAGTGGGGATTCCGGCGTTAAGAATGGCAAATGAAGTTTGATTTCCGGCAGTCAGACAGTTGAACAGTGAACCTCCATTGATGTTCACTAAACGGTCGCCCCAGTACGAATGCCCTGCATTCAGGTCTCTTCCGAGCATAACTTCGTCAAAGTCTTTCGCTATTCCTAATAGGTTGTCGAGGCTCAACGCGAAAGGTGAAACTAGGTCACAGGGAACGAAGAGTGATCCTAAGAGATTTTTTTTTTAGTTTGTCCTTGGTTTCCTCTAAGGCTAAGTCCAATGGTCATCACAAACACCCCGGCAACAGTGCCAACAAAAATACAACAGAAACCCCCTGTGAGGTCTGGTTTCCTCAATCCAACATCTAACGGCCTACCATACGCGGCGGCGCTCCGAAATTCATCGGAAGGAATCATGAACCCACACTTGCCTTCCCCATTCCCCAGTTCAAACATCAACGCTCTAGATAGCGCAGCAAACATTTTACCACTTTGACATTTCTCTAGCGACGCTCCTCAAAAAAGCGAGAGAGTTTTGGGGATATTACTGCCTTCTTCCTGCAGAAGACAAAGCAGAAGCCCTCTTTAACTTTTATTTAAATGTCGCAGCACAAAACTGATCTTCGTATCATAGCTGTTAACATTAACTCCCTCCAAAGTCACGATAGGCGCAACTCTTTGCAGCAAATGCTGCTTCGTTCTTCTAGTTTGACTTTGAGTTTCTCCCGTTCAGGGCAGCCTGAGTAATTAGCTGGGTGGCCTGGAGATGAACAGACGACACAAAACGTAGGCGGTATCGATGGATCCGCTGGGATGGGTTCTTCCGAAGGGTTGGATAGAGTTTTTCGCGGGCATGCTCATTGCCGCACGCTACGCATCGTGGAGAGTAACCACAGTTCGGGGCGACTTGACCGAAACGCTGCATAAAGAATATATATCACTAACACTCTGAGCTGCCAAAACCATAGCATAAAAAATACATAGCACGGACACTCCAGCCAATTGGCCACATATCTGTTATACAACCCAAGTGGCCAGCCTGTGCCTAAGTATAGGTAAATGCATATCCGTGTACCCCAGCATGAGTAACAGAGTAGGCAAATTGCATGTGAATGATTCGTGCACGAAGGACAGAGATGCACACAGAAGCTAATTTCGTTAATTCGTTGAATCGCGACTGTCAGCGAGATATGTCAGTGTGTATGTGACAATTCGCGATCGGAATATCGCGTGTAATAAAATTTTAGATTTTTTGAATGAAAATTGAAATAAATCATAGTGGCAGAACGATGTTGTTCAATACTCACATACAAAAATTTTCAATAAAATTTTGCTACTTTACATTGCAATGCCTCGTATTTTCATTGTTTCAGCTGATCGGGCAGCCAGAGCGCTCTCTCTGATAGAAGGTGTAATTTAGGCATGTTTTGTCTCAAGTCGACTTTGACAGCTCGGAGTGTCCGTGCTATATATTCTTTATGCTATGGTCTAAACAGACTTGAGACAAAACATGCCAAAATTACCCCTCCATCAGAAAGAGCGCTCTGGCTTTCGTTTCCAAGCTCGCGCGTGAAAGAGTAGGTTGAAATTCGCATTCAAATTTCTCCAGGCCAGGGTGTGCATATGCAGAGAGACGAGTTCGTCATTTTATAAAAGTAAACCGTGTACGTGTGCATGCCAAAATCAGCTGACTTAACGCTAGTGTTCGTGAAATAACGAATGCGCTGAGCACAGTATAGGTACACACAGTAGGTAATGTTTCATATAAGTTATCGCGGTCGATTCAGTAGAAGCCAAAAAAAACACGAGCGTTTAATCAAACACCGATTTATTAGATACCCAAATTACAACTGACTTAAAAATACAGTTTACCTCTATATATTGAATAATAAAAAGTACAAATTAATCGAAATAAGCAATATCTTCAACCGCAAGTGGCAACGAGCATAGTAGGCAAAAATGTATTAAGCAATTGTGCGAAATATATGTAGGTTGATTGGCCATAGGCCAATGTACTTGTTGGACTATGGACGTTGGAAAAATTAGGTGCTGTTACATGCAATTAGTGGTTACAAGCCAATGTACTTCTTGGACTGTGGACTTTAGGAAGAAAGAAAAAGGTGACATGGAATGTGTTAACTCCTCCCTCCTTAAGACTCTGTGTCCCACAGATTAAAATGTTACCCTAACTGGATCCGGGAAGGTATAAGATACGCTATTTTCCAAAATTGCTTTAGAGTTTTTCTGCTTGAAGTAAATGAATAAAAGAACAAGGGTCAGTGATATTATCAAAACAATGATTGATGCGTCGGATGTAATAGATAGAGTATTTCCAAATGATAAATTTTGCAGCTTCTTTACATTGTCCAAGTGAAGCTTATGAAGGTATTGGAGATCCAACTTTATTTCCTTTTCAATTAGATTGGTTCTCAGGATCGAAGGTAAGAGGTGAAAGGATTCGATTTCCCTGCTGGAGTATTCCACGTCATTGATTTGCACGGTGTCATTTCCGAAATTAATGAGGAATGTACCGTTTAGCGTTTTGGTTGAATTCTTTAAATGGATTTCGCCAGCAAAATTTGTTAGAAATAATGTATTTCCGTTGATAAGCTCAATTATGGGATCAATATGGTACTGATAATCGCAAATTGCATTTCCTCCGTCCAAAAGTTGAGAGAGGCATTCAGTATGGCTTAGCCTCCGTAGTTGTTTCTTCTGGCATATAATTGTACCTTGAATCACAGAACAGTCCTCGTTTATCCCGTATTTGACCAATTGTGAGACCAGCAAACTAGTGTAGTTCAGGTGGATCATTTTGCTGTCCCTAATTGTAGATCGGACGAGAATGTGGTTGAAGTCGGTTTTCTCTGTCTTAGGAAGACAAATAACGTACAAAAGAATTGGACCCTTTACTAGCATCATTGGTGCGGCGTACTCAATGGCCTGGATGTCATTACCATAGGGAAGAGTTTCCACTTGGGAGAGTATTTCATTGATTTCTTCTCTGTTCAATAAATTGGAATTGACTTTGCCCTTTTTTGCAAGTTGCCCTGCTAATACTAATTCATGGATTTCATCTTTCAAAATCTCTATTTTATTGAATAGCAATATTTCGTATTTATCATTATTATGAATATTGATGTCGGCGATAATTCGGTTGTAGCTATCGAGTAGGCCTGCTGATACCTTGGTGATATACTGGTTGATCTTGTATTGTTTGTTATTGTTATTCACAATATTGTTCTGGCTTTTAACGATGCTGTCCCAATCAGTAGCGTCCGGATTTCCCGCAATCCATTTCCAGGCCGATCCAATCCAATTTATTGATCGCTTCGATTTACGAGGTGCTCTGTACCGTAGCTGTTCAAGTAGACTATCAACCTGAGAAAGTTGATGATAGAGCTGTGGTACAAGGATACTCGTCCCATTGATTCGATGTTGAATTACTGACTTCATATTTGTGACAATTTCGTCGTAGCTGCTGAGGTTAACCGAGTGAACTATTTTAAAGTCTCCATTTGTGATTCTTCCAATTCCTTGCTTTATAGTGATTATCGGATTCTTATATTCGTAGATGTCCACCGTTGCTTCAACCGTCCATATGATTAACCTGAAATAAAAGGGGTATTCTTGAGGTGGGATTTATGAATTCTTTTCCCTGTAGTTGTTGTGACTGTGACGCGATTGTCTTTCGAAACGATTTCCTTTTTGAATAGAGGTTTATCTTTTGATTTGATTTGCTTATCGATCCGGAAAACAATATCCCCAGGCTTAAATGTTTTAGGCTTTGCCCTTTTTGCGTTGTGCTTGTTCCTTTCAAGTTTTTGCTTCCGTGAGATCTCGTACTTAACATTTGCGTGGAGCTTATCTTTAAAGTCTAATATATTTTGGTAATTAATACGTTGTGACCTAGCAAAAAATATGTCGGCAGGTTTCCTCTTCGTGGCAGAATGAAAAGAAGTATTATAACGATCAACTGCTATATAAACTAGTTCTTTTGTGTTAATATCGAGGTATTCTTGTCGAAGACATCTGATGATCTCTAATACGGTTGAATGAAGTCGTTCAATCGTACCGTTTACTTCGCTTTTCTGAGCTGGTGTAAAATAAACCGTTATACCCAATGCTTCCAAAAAATTCAAAATAGTCGGGCTTATGAAGCTTCCTTCGTTGTCCATGACCAGTATTCTGGGAGCTGTAAAATAATGCAATACCTTGGTTAGCTTGTCCCGAAGATGTAATGCAGATTTATTCTTTACATGAAAGAATTTCCCAAACTTGGTAAATTTATCTACACAAGTTATAAATTTTTCACCAGCAACTTCAAAAATGTCCACGTGCAGAATCTCTGTTGGATATTCAGGAATTGGTGTCTCTTGTAATTCTGGTTTCGGTGGATGGCGATGATATTTATTGATATTACAGATATCACAATTAGCAGAAATTTTTTTTATCAGGCTACTCATTTTGGGGAAGTAATATTTTTCTAGGATTTGTTCCCTGCATTCTCGATGGTACCTATGGGCTCTGTGGTGCTCTTGCCGAATAATTTGTAGCTTGTTTTCTTCATCAGCAATGTCCTGAACCAACCGTTGAGTAATTCGAATCTTAAATTTTGAGAAATGTTTTTTTTTTAGATTTCCTGAAGTAGTTGGATTTTTCGCTCGGGGATTTTGATTCCATTTATTACGTTGGGATTTAAGTTTTCTTTTAAGTTCTTCACAAGGGAATCTTCGTTGATTTCATGCACCTGAATATAGCGTCTATGATATGATGGGTGTGGTTGTTCGTATGCGATTACTTCCTTACCTTCAGAAAAGACAATTTGGTTCTTGAATACGTTGAGGGGTGCTTCGCAGTGTGGAATGAGATCAGAAGCGTCTTCTTCTGCGCTATGTGCCGTTCCTGAACTAGAAGTCAAGATGTTAGCTTCTAATGGCAACCGGGAAAGAGCATCAGCTACGACATTGGTCCTTCCAGGTTTATAGATTAGCTCATAGTTAAATTCCTCAGTTCTCGCTTTCCAGCGCTTGAGCTTGGCATTATGATTACTGTTGCTCAGAGCAAAGGTAAGCGGCTGATGATCCGTTAAAATTTTTATCTTTTTCGCACCGTAGAGATATGTCCTCAGCTTATCAAGGGCCCAAACTATCGCAAGCATCTCCTTTTCATTCGCTGCGTAATGTTCTTCTGTTTTATTCAGTGATCTGGACACATAGATGATTGGCCTGTCTTTGCCAATTTCTCCTTGCGAGAGAACTGCTCCAATCGCGTAGTTTGACGCATCTGTCGTCAAAATGAATGTTTTACTAAAGTCGGGGAATATTAGTATCTCAGAGGAAGTGAGGAGATGTTTCAAGTCATTGAATGCCTTCAATTCATCTTTACCGAGCTTGATCGTGGTTTTCTTTGAATGGTTGGCTTTGATTTGAGCATTTTCACCCCTGGTCATGTTAGTAAGAGGCTTCGCTATTTTCGCAAAGTCTCTTATGAATTTGCGATAGTAAGATGCCAACCCCAGAAATGCTTTCAAATCCTTCAGATTTGTTGGAGCTGTGATTCGGCTAATTGCTGAAATTTTCTTGGGGTCCGGTAGAATACCTTCTTCGGAAATAATATAGCCAAGAAACTCAACCTGTTTCTTCAAAAAGGTAGACTTCTCGAGATTTACTTTAAGGTTTGCTTTAGTCAGCTGCTTCAGCACTGTTTCCAAATTCTGCAGATGTTGTTCCTCCGTTTTCCCAAGGATGATGATGTCGTCGATGTAAACGTAGCAGATTTTTCCTATAAATGGTTTCAGAACATCATCGATCGTTCTCTGAAAGATGGCTGGTGCGTTCTTGAGCCCAAATGGTAACCTGGTGAATTCATACTTTCCATTTGCAGTGGAGAATGCGGTCTTGGGTATATCGCATTCTTTCATCTTAATCTGATGAAATCCTGACGTCAGGTCTAGGGTGGTAAAATACTTTGATTTACCAAAGCTTGCAAGAGTATTTGTGATATCTGGTATCGGATATGTGTCTGAAACGGTTACTGCATTAAGCCTTTTAAAATCAATAACGAGTCGGTACTGTTTTTCGCCAAGGGAATTTGGTTTTTTCGGGACGATCCACAGTGGCGAATTATAAGAACTTTTCGAAGGGCGTATTATGCCATCAGCCAACATTTTTGAAATTTGTTTGTCAACTTCGTCCCTTAGATTTACTGGGTAGGGATACGATTTAGAGTAGATGGGTTCACATGTTGATGTCTTTATTTCCGCTCTAATATTTGTTTCGACAAATTCACAGTCACTAATGGGACCGAAAGTTTCAATAAAATTGTCCAGAAGTTTACGAAGCTTTTTCTTCGTTTCACTTTCTAAATGATCACCTTTAACTTCGATGTTGTTGACCTGCCGGGATTCTTTTGCCTTGAGCGGAATCTTGATATTCGGTTTAATTGTAAGAATATTGTTTTTCCTATCAATCACGGCATCTAGTTGTTTCAAGGTGTCATCACCTATTATGCCGTCGAATGATATTAACCCAGGCAAAACATAAAAATCCAAGACGGTATTATTACCTGCACATTTGAAAAATTGACCAGATATCTTCCTGGTAATAAGTATCTCCCCTGCGGCGGATTGAATTTTGAAGGGGGTTGAGATAGTTTTTGCGTTTTGTGAAACTTTGGTCGAAATAAAATTTTTGTTCGCACCCGTGTCGACGAGGAATTTTAAAATATGACCATTTTTAATGGTGTACTCTAAGTATGGTACGCTAGAGAGGCGTCCATCATAAAATTTAGATGATTATCACCATATTCCTCATCATCTTCCTGAGAATGATCATTATAGAGATTATCTATTTCTTTGTGGACCCCGTAACTGTAATCTTCCTCAGAAGGGTGGTCAAACTCCTCTATCTGGTCCTGCAGCTCCAGATTATATAGGCGCTGTGAT
This sequence comes from Oxycera nigricornis, assembly GCA_963942545.1. NCBI lineage: Eukaryota > Metazoa > Arthropoda > Insecta > Diptera > Stratiomyidae > Oxycera > Oxycera nigricornis. The sequence goes on along the minus strand of OZ012660.1, from coordinate 61,535,375 downwards.
TTTCTCGGGATATTAGAAGACTCATTAGAATGCTTGATTTTGTCTGCATTAAATGGTCGGTTAGAGTAATCTATCTGACGAGTTTGAATTGACTTGTCAATATCCATGGGAACCGCTGGTTTAGGATGGTTAGGCCTGGCTGGTGGTTCCTGTAGGATCATTGGGTACTGAGTCCTGCGCTGAATATTATACACTTGATTCTTTTCGAGTGTACTTAATCGTGGATTAGCCATAGGAGTCCTGACTCTCACAGGTTCGAAACGAGGATTGAAAATTTGATTTATAGGCGAGGATACTGTATTGTTAAAATTATTGCGATGGATTGGAAGATTCCTAAAATTAAGATTTTGGAATTCCAGACAGGAGGCATAAGCTTCTGGCAAAGTTTGGGGTCTCTGAATCACGAGCATTCACGAAAGGTCTCCGTTGAGGCCTCTTATAAAGACATCTAATGCCCTGTTTCGATGATTTTCAGTCAAAACGGCAATAGTCTCCTGGGAATGATCCTCAGTCTTTATTTTATTAATAAGAAGGGAAAGCTGATGATTCACGGATGCATAGAATTCGTCCACGCTTTTCCTTCCCTGGGACATTGAATGGAGCTGGTGCTCCAAAGTACGAACATCTCGTTTGTCGGCGTAATGTAGCGACAAACATTTCTTGATGCTGGACCAGTCATCATCAAAGATGTTATAAGAAACGAGGGCAGCATCAGCTGACCCTCTAACCTTCTGCCTAATATGGCGAAGTATTGCCCTGTAGATAGGCTTTTGACGCACAATACTGTAATCACCCAAAATAGTTTCGACACTATGGACCCATGAAATATATTGAACAGGGTTCCCGTCAAACACCTGTAGATCCCTCACACAATCAGGGAGTTTCATGATATCACTTAAGTCTTGCTCCGTTCTTGGAGCTGGAGCATCTAATCGGATTCGTGCGCTAGATGATTCTTTCAATTTCTCTCGCTCGATAGCCGTTAGCCTTGCTTCCAATTTTTTAGAAAGCTCAATCTGAGCGTTAACCGCCCCAGCCAGTTGTTTAAGGGTATCTTGAATGGCTTCCATTACCGCGTTTTAATTTGGGGTAGCACAGGCTCAGAATGAGGAATTTCACAATAAGAATATGGGTTAGGGTAAATACGTATTTCGCACAATACACTTTTTCACTAAATAGTTAGCACACGTTTGAAGATATTTCACATTAATCTTCACAATATCTGATCAATTAATTTTCGTAGAAAATTTATATAAAAAATTTATACAAAAAATCAACAGTTACAGTAGAGGTAAACTTACAATAAGTAATTTATTCTCTGCATATCCGCTTCCGGCTCGGGATCGTCAGTAGTTTTCTTTTTTGGCGAATACCGTTGAAAGTTGGAGAACGCCTACTAATGGTACTGATGGACCACACCTGCACTGCTCGGATGTTAACTTCCACTTCTTGTAAAATTATCGCACTTCAGCTGCACACTTGCGACGGATTATAATTTTTCGGGGTTTGCACAAGTTTCAATTGCTTAAATGTTCACGAATACCGTGTTCTCGTGGGAACGGGTTGAAATAAACTTTCCGAATTTGCCGTTTTTTCGTGGCGACGGTTTTAATAATTTCCGGGTTTACCGTGTTCTCGTGGGGACGGTTTAAAAAATTTCGGGTTTACCGTGTTCTCGTGGGGACGGTAAGAGTTGCTCGGGCGCCAGTTATCGCGGTCGATTCAGTAGAAGCCAAAAAAAAACACGAGCGTTTAATCAAACACCGATTTATTAGATACCCAAATTACAACTGACTTAAAAATACAGTTTACCTCTATATATTGAATAATAAAAAGTACAAATTAATCGAAATAAGCAATATCTTCAACCGCAAGTGGCAACGAGCATAGTAGGCAAAAATGTATTAAGCAATTGTGCGAAATATATGTAGGTTGATTGGCCATAGGCCAATGTACTTGTTGGACTATGGACGTTGGAAAAATTAGGTGCTGTTACATGCAATTAGTGGTTACAAGCCAATGTACTTCTTGGACTGTGGACTTTAGGAAGAAAGAAAAAGGTGACATGGAATGTGTTAACTTATATAGGCGCACTATCAAGTACGGCCCGCGGTTCTACAGGACAACGTCAAATGTTTGTTTACATTTAGCATATATTTGTTTACATTTATCATATGTTGGCTGCCATTTACGACAAAATGGCAGCTATCTACTGGTCGGGGCACTGCCATGCACGTTTCATGCTAGGCGTGAAAAACGTCGTTAGAAACTTCGGTTCATTGAATAACAATGGTGAAACGTCTTTGCTGACACAAATTTCATTTGCTTTTGACAAACTGATTGACAGAAAAAGGCAAAATGACTGAAAATATGTCTCTTGTGTTGAAGTGAAAGATGAAGTCCGCGAAAATGCTTTATCCTCTGCAAATCTGGCAGTGCTAGGCATTCGTCAATTTTCTCAAGCACATGGCGCCATTTCTTGGAAGGAAAATACCAGCTTTTGGGCTTCGATTGCATACTGGGTCTACTTATACTGTGGCGCTGAGTATCCGATGCGAATACGCGATTGATCGAAGCATTTAAGGCTGCCCGATCAACAGAAACATTGAAAATACACGGTATTGCGATTTAAAATAGCAATAAATTTTATTGAAAAATTTTATATGTGAATATTGAAAAACAAAAATAAGGTGTTTTGGTAAATCAACTAAACTGCGAAATCGTTAATTTTACACTTTATCTAGTTTTGCAAAGTTCAAAGATGAAACTTCATTTCCTTTCTTCAAGAAAATTCACTAAGTTGCATTTTTTTCATTTCTTACGCGCTTTACTCGTCACTCTGAGCTGATAATTGGAAAACGAACGCGAAAACTGATCAAACTTGACGTTACCACAGAGTGTTTCACTATAATTTCACCCAACTGTAGATACCTGCTCACGTTCACTGGCAAGAAGTAGTCACCTAATCTGTATTGCAGTTGCAAGGAAATGCAATCTTCGTTGCTCTATATTCCTAAATGAATAGAGCACCGAAGAAGGAACTTTATTTCCTTTTCGTAGAACTCCGCCACTTTTTCACACTTTTCGAAGTCGTAGCCATAAAACACTTCTCCGATTATAGCACGTTGCTTAGTGGCGCACCGATGCACAAATATTGCGAACGCTTTTCTCTCCCGCACTTGTCACTATTATTTGTTTCGATTTTCATCCAAAAAATTTAAAATCTTATTGATTGGTTGGTTGTAGTGGCAGCCATCTTTATCAAAAGATTGTTCACTTAGGCCAAGGTAGGCCCATTGTGATACCATAAAAAGATAAGGGCGGCACTAGAACCTGTGAGATGACGAGAATCATTTCGATTCTCGTATAAAGCCGGCTATGCAGCCGATATTTAAATGAGCTACTTCCATGAGGCTGTCCAGGAAGGGTGAGCCTAAGGTTTTCATGCGTTTCCTGAACAGTGCCGGGCATTCGCACAGAAAATGTTGGATTGTCTCTTCCTCTTCTTCCGATCTGCGACTCCGGCAGAAATCCTTGAAGGGAACGCGCAACCTTTCTGCGTGTCTGCCAATGAGACAGTGCCCCGTCACTATGGACACGATAGAACTCAAGGTTTCACGACTCGTGTTCAGGAGATGCTTGGTGCTTCTGGAAATCAGTGCGCACCAAGTTTGCTTGGTTGTGCTGCAGGTTTCTTCCAACAACCAGCCTTCATGTAATGCTGCCTAAATCTCAGCTTTATGGAAGCTAGAGGTTGGCCGACTTGGGGTGTGAGTGTATACTCCAGTAGCTCAGTGCCAGCTCTCTCAGTGAAGCGACATCACGTTCAGTTGTTTACGTCATTCCATTACAACCATGGATGAGGTGGACATGCACGAACCATTCATATGCAATTTGCTTACTCTGTTACTCATGCTAGGGTACACGGATATGCATTTACCTATACTTAGGCACAGCCTGGCCACTTTGGTTGTATAACAGATATGTGAGAAATTGGCTAAAGTGTCAGTGCTATGTATTCTTTATGCTATGGTCGTAACATTCATCAGATAGGTCAAAAGGTTGTTTTCAATAAAAACATGTTTTTTGACGCTTTTAGTATGGAATTTTTATTATACTTTTGACGATGACGATGTTGCTCTCCGGAAAGATATCGTTTATTTTCTTCTGCACATTTATTCTCATTTTTTCTTTTCTTTATATAGATTACTTAATTAATCCTTTCTGTAATAAAAAGCACAAAAAACACTTCTAAACTGAATAAAATTTCATCCTAAGTTGTGGGTTATTTATAAAGTCAACATATTTTTGAATTGAAGCACAAACAAAAACAACAAATTTCAATAGCGGTGGTACCAAAAATAAACTAATGAACAGTCTTTTCCCGCCACCATGCAACTGTCTCAGCATCATCACCATCAATTTCAAGTATGAAGGCATTGCACTTGCTAGGACGCACCTTCATTAAATATTGCTATGATTTATCCGGAAACATGATGGTAAAACAACTAAATTTACCCAGCTGAACTGTTAAAATTTAAATTTAATAATGTGGCGCGTTTTTATTCAAGTGGTGATGATTGTTCAAAAAAACATACTTGGTACATTAGACTAATCTTTTTGCAGGGCTGCAAATTTCACTATTTATCTATTTCATCTTAATACTAATCTTGCGTCTTGTAAACATTATATATATGTAAAAAATGGTGTCACTGTGCGTACTGTTGAATCATAGTTTATATTTTTAGGTGTATTTATAAACAGAGAAGTCTTAAAAGAAGTGAGAATACCCTTACATAACTACTGGGAAGGGGACGTACTTATGTTCTTATAACTCAAACATGTTGGTTGGAGACCGTACTCACGCGGCGGGCACGTGAAGCGGAGGAAACTCGTTCCGGACTATATACTTCCACCGGATCTCATATTTTCATTTCACTCACAATTACGAGTAAACACATGTCAGCTTTGATATCTTGTTTGTGCAATTAGCCTCTGCCTCGATGAAGCAACTCTGGCACTGCTGTGGAGCACATTCATATTCCTTTCAACAAAAAACCACGTGTCCTGTTTCAACGGAGCGGATCCCAAGGGGCCTCTTATTTGGCCAGTATCAATATATGCAACGGAAGAAGCCTTCCACACCACTGAAGCGCCATATTTTTGAAACACGACGCTTAGTAATCACACGCACCTTTTTCTTTGGCTCCCAAAAATGTCCGAGCGGCTATGTGATTTGCGCGGTTTGAGGCGATAAAACAATGCCCGCGTGCAATGCACAGCAGTTAGTCCCTTCGCAAAAATGGCTTCTCGAAAGTTGCTGTGATTGCTTACAATCCAATTCTGCATGCTTGCCACGCGGCTTTGACTCCAGGTTCCTGCCCCGTCTCAGCACCACCCTCCTAGCTCGCAACATTCGGGACTGCTCTTCCGCACAAGCGCACAATAAATTCATTCTTCCTTGAGCGTCCGCCCCGATAATCTCGGCCAAATCAGGCATATTAGGTTTCCGTGCATGCACTGATCATTTGTTTATATAACACATTTAGGCCGGAAAACATGGAATTGCTTGAAACCGAATTACTATATTTAATAAGTGTGAAACGTGAGCTTGAAAACACCACAATTGACCCGCAAGCTCCCCGATCTTGCCTCGTGGCACGATCCCACACAAATCCTAGCGGTATATCGCCGCGCCTCTGTCCGGATGCCAAGCAGTACTCATCAAACCTGCACCGGGGTGAATAAGGTGGGTGCGCTCCGAATGGTGGATGGTTCCCGATACTCCTTTGGGCGGGAAAAATGGCGACTTTGGAATAAGCAAAGCTAACACATAAATATGCCGAAAATTTAATAAACATAAGAACAATTGGGACAGGTAGAAAAGGGGGAAAGAAAAGCACGATATGACAATGTTTTGCACGAGCTGTAATAAACTCAGTCTGATGAGGTCGAGCTACAGTGACCAATCGGTCATGTCTCGAAATTTATGTTTCATCAGACGTTAATTTTTTTATCAGTTCATTTTTGGGTATTTCGTGGTAATTTTTCTGATTATTGGGTTTTGAGCTAAACTATGTAGCACTAGCTTATACACAAATGCCCTGTTTATTCTTCATGATATTTAAAGATTTGCGCATCACACAAATAAGCTACAGCACTAAAAAATCGTATAAACTTGCACGAGCGTTGACTTTTTCTTTACCTAATGAAATTCAATCACAGCGCAGCTTCGTCGCACATTTTAATAAACCTATTTACTGTTCATAATTTTGCATTTGTTGATTGCTAGGCCACTTTTCTATAACAAAAACCATCATTGATCTCACAAGTCATAAAAACCCAATCACAAACATTACTAAGCTAAATCTACTTATGTGCCATCAAAGAACACAACAAAATGCTGCTGTCATATTGCTTGTTTGTTAACTGGCTATTTGGAAGAATATCAATTGATCAACTTACTTATTTCTTTTTGAAGCTCTCGTCACCAGTTTTTAATTCGTGTGGACTATATATTTCCTACTTTAAAAGTGCAAACCTCTTATTCGTGGATATCGACTACAGATACTCATATTATCGCTTATTTTATAATGAACGGATAGCATAATATCCAAGCATTGAGGGAATGATTTAATTCATGTTACTTCTTTCATTTTTGGAAGTCAAACAAAAACTAAAGCGAATAATTTTTATTTTTACTTATTCATTCACAGTAATAAACTTTACCTTAAAAGAGAGTAACACATAACAATATGCGAGAAGCTTTCGTTATTGATTATGACTTTTTTCTTTAAAATTAATAAATGCTCAACAATGATCTGTTATTCCAATACTTAACCTATTATGGTACAACATGAAAGAAATTAGCTAGATCAGATTAAACGTTTAATTAAAAAAAGATAATACTACAATAGGTCAATAATAATTAATCATGGCAACTTTCAAGCCAAAAACGTTCATGTAATCGAACATAGAATTTTTTAATACCTAGATCTACATAATACTACATTTTTCTTTAGTTGTTCCACTTGTACCTTCACCGCCATCGCCTACCGCGCCGTTAGTAGCGTTTTTATTTTTGCTCTTAGTGCTCTTTTTCTTCTTCCCATCCAATTGCAAAGAAACATTCCGATTCTTTTCCATATTCAAAAGTTCCTGAAAGAAAATCGAAATTCAACTTGTGGCAACAAATGCATTTATAAAAAGACTAAACTCAATTAAAATAAGTGAACCGAAACATTAAATATTAGTTCACCGACCATTTCAAATTGGCAAACATGGAACTTAAATATGTAGTGAGGATTGATTGATGGTTAAGTCAGTAGCATTTTAATACAAATCAAACCAATTATTATGAAATATTGCACCGGTTGGGCAGGCAGCAATCAAGAATCAGCTATGTTATCAAATGAAATGGGTTGTTATCAATTTTTAGGTTTCTACACGTTTCCAATTTTTCCGGTCCAATTTCATTAAAAAATGCAGAATTTACGAAAATTATCGTTTTGAATTCACAAGTGCTTTTCTTATTTAAAAATGTGCGGTTTTCAAAGCATAAATATTAACAAGCCGCGAGGAGCGACCCTTGAGGTCCACACGGTTCACTTCCCAGTAATATCTACATAAATATAAAAAATATTACACAATTATGAAAATAATACTACTTCAAATAATAATAATTAGAGGTACTCATAACAGTAATTGGAATGAGTTAATATTAATCGTACCATCTACGGAAGCGTCCATTAAATACGTAGTGCTTTTGGTGGATGGGGGTGGATTGGTTTGATTGAATATTCACGCGGATCAATCGGTGGGTGGTTGGGGTAGGTTACCAAGCCTTTCCTACTTTATTTGTAATTTTCATATCGATGCTTGAAGGACAAAAGAGCGCTAGCAAAAATGAATGCAGTTTTGTTATTACGCCCACTAAAGAGATTTTGTCGCGTGGTGGCCATTTTGAATAGTTGTGTTCAAAATCTCCATGATTTCAGCATAATCATGGAGTTTGTATTTTTTCACGATTTTACAAAAATCAGGCTAATACTCATTTCATATTTTCAGTTGGTCTTGAAAAACTTTGAATGTGCAGTCAAAAATCGGTTTAATTGCATATAAAAAGTAAAAAGCATCACGTATGATGATGGAGGAAGTAATTGAAATCTTACAAACACTAAAGAATAAAACTGCTAAAAACTGCAATTTTTTATTTGATGAAAGCTTTTGAAAGTATAGAAGCTTGCCAAGTTTTGACTACAAAACATTTTACCATTCAAAGCGTTCATTACAACAAATGTAAATTTGATTTTTTGTTTTGGTTATCGAAATTTAAAGTTTTTTTTATTAAAATTAGACCACGCTACTGTAAAAACTATAAAAAATCTGCTCAAATTATACAAATAATAACAAACTTTGATTGATTCAACTACAATGTCTTTAGAATAAGAGTAATCAGGTAATATCATTCGTATGAACACTTTTTACATTGCGACTTTGAATTATTTTTTAATTTAATATTTTTTGTAATCATGGAAAACAAGTTTGCTGGTTCCTCTTCAAAAACTGATAACATGTTATAAGTTTTATAAACATTGTGCAAATCCGGTTTAAAATTTATTTTTTACGTAAAAACCTTAAGTTTTTGCAATAAAATTTTAAATTAAAAAACGGCTCCAACGATTTTTTAAAAACATGAAAATATCATGAAAATTAAGACGCGACAATTGACATCTCAGTGATGCAAATATTATATTTAGTTCGCGAGATATAGAGAATGACATGAATGACCTTGAAGGCCATGATGACTTAATGATTTTCATTTTTAATTTAATTTTTTTCATAATTATTAGAATAAATCTTGCTGGTTTTTTAACAAGCACAATTTAGAGTATATAAATTTTATAAACATTGTTCACTGCGGTTTGCAAATCAGGTTAAAAATTTATTGTTTATGAAAAAAACCTTAATTTTTTGCACTTTTTTTAAAAAATTAAAAAACGGATTTTTTTAAAAGTTCGACGGAATCACACAAATGTTAATACGCGTCGAGTGGCACCTTAATGGTGAAAATCACATGTTTGGTTCGTGAGATATAGCGCATGAAAACAATGACCTTCAAGGGGTCAAAACAGCAAACCCCCGACCGAAGTTTCTCAAAAACTAATCAGCTCTTGAGATTGCAAAGACGCTTCGATTGACACCTTAACGAAGTCGATACGACTTTGTTTACGTGAGTTGTGCTCATAGAAAAATTGCCCGCGAACGCACGCACGTACATACGTACACATACACACACACGCACACATACTTCTTTCTAAAAACACTTAAAATTTACTCTAAAGACCTCAAAACGTAAAGATATGTTGAAAATTTCAATTCCGATTTTCGAGGCGATTACAAGAACTTCCTATATACTGGGAAGTTGATAAAAACTAAAAATATATATCAAAAGTCAACATTTCACTTTTATAAAAGAAAACAAGCCGCGAGGTGCGACACTTGAGGTTCAAACGGTCAACTTCCCAGTAATATTTACATGCTGTGAATAATTATAGACTTAAATATATTTTTTCGATTTTTTTCCAAAATATTTCTAGGAAATGAATTTTTTGCCAGAACATGTTATTTTGGGATTCCCAGCAAATCCTTTCAATCATCTACCTTTTTTCAACCACGCGAAGTATAAGGTAAAAATCACAAAAGTAGCCCTTTTCAGCTGTGAATAATTATAAACTCAATTGCTGTTCTAAGTTTGCCAAGAGTGTTTCTAACGTGGATTTGTGTTTTTATGTAGCATTTTAACACTGTGAAGACGTGCAAGTGTATTTTTTGAGAGTTTCGAGATTTTGTCGATCCCTAGAATGCCCCGTGGAAAAAACTAAATGATGTTAAAAAACATAGTTGATTTAAGGAACAGAAGAAAAACTCAGAGAGATATTGCGAGTGAAATTAAAAGATCGCAGAGTGAAGTTAAAAATTTGTTGAAGCTTGCAATCGAGAATTATGGGAAAAAGAAGTCATCTGGACGTCCTCCAAAATCCTCGCCTAGTGTAAAATGCGCAGTTTTAAGATAACTATCGAACACAGGAGCGTCATCATCGAAAATTGTTAGCCGGTTAAACTTGCAATGTGATCCGAGCATAGCTAGAAAATAGGCTGCATCCTCCAAAAACTTTAAATACCATGGGGGAGGGGTGGTAGGTTGATTGATTTTTTACGCGGATCAATCGTATGATTGTATGAATGTTGTTGGAAAGTGATAAAAAAATTAAGAAGTTTTATTTGATGTGAACTTGAAACATCCGATTTTCTATAGCAATGATTGGCAGAAGTTAAAATTAAATAAAAGATATGTTTTTAGAACCCCAGCCATTAGAGTGAAATTAGGTGAAATTATTTTTATCAACCTTTTTCTATTATAAATATGAATGGTGTATTGTTTTTGAATGAAAATGTTTCGCAATCATGAAAAATGTTTTTGTTTAAAAAGATATCTTCATCTTCAAAACATTTTACGATTCAAAGTGTTGGTTACCGCAAATGCCATTTTGATTGAAAAAAAATTTTTTTTTTGAAATTTTAACCATTTTTTCATTAAAATATAAGAGGGCATTGCGAAAACTCTTGGAATTAAATTAAATTATGCAAATATTACTAAGCATTGTTTGACATAATAACGATATCTTTAGAAAAAGAGACATCAGGGACCCTTTTTATATAGCGCCTTTTAATGAATTTTTTGTAATCATGAAATAAAGTTTGAATGGGTTTTTTTACAAAAACTGTTTAGAGTATATAGATTTTATAAACATTGATAATTGTGTTGTGCAGGCCAGGTTAATTTTTAAAAAAAAAAAATCCCATTTTATGCACTTTTTTATTAAATTAAATACCGTTCCAACATTTTTTTTATAAATTTGATGGAATTGTACTAATTGAAGTCTTAACAATGCAAATCCTATGTTTGGTTCGCGCGATATAGTGCATGACAGAAATGACCTTCAAGGAGAAAAAAAACTTCCAGTCGAATTTTACCAAAAAACTAATCAGATCTTAAAATTGCAAAAACGCTTCGATTGACACCTCAACGAAGTCGATACGACTTTGTTTACGTGAGTTATGCTCGTAGAAAAATCTGGTCACGAACGTATACGCACACAAACAGACTTCTTTCCAAAAACATTTTAAATACAGTAAAACCTGTCAATAACGGAACCTGTTAATAGTGGAATTCGTGTCAATAGTGGAAAAAAATTTGGCCGTTGAGCTCTTCCATACAAATTGACCTGTCAATAACGGAAAATCAAAACTTCGAATAGTGGAAAAAGAATTCTTGGAAACAAAAAAATTTTCGTGTTTTTTTTATTTGAAACTATTTTTTTCCAATTTCACAACCAATCATTATAAAAATCGTTTTGAAATCACCATTTCATTCCGTAAAATGCAAAATTTATCGTTTACTTTCTCACTTCGAGTCATTGTTTAGACTTCTTTATTGTTTGGACAGCCATCGTGTAATCAAAACTTCTAATAAATCGAAATTCAGTTTTTTGCTGATTCGATACCTATGAATTATGGTGTGTGCAACCATAGATTGTTCAGTTCGTCAACTGCACTTGAGCGAAAAACACTTTGACCACACAATTAAGCTTCATTACTCTCACATTTTTCTGTCGCTATTGAAAATGAATCGTAAAATGGGGGATAATATACCAATCCAACGTTGACGTCTCACGTTAAAACAAAAGTACAATTTGATAAAAGATCATGAAGTCAAAATTTGGAATCGAAATTTTGAAAGATAAATACAAATGTGGCAAGTCTGCTGTGTACAAGGTTATTATTATTATAGGCAAAAAGAGCTTATCGACGAATACCTTTCATCGCAAAATGTTGAAAATACATTTTTACTCGATAAAATAATAGAATCTATCAATTTAGTACAGGATGATTTGATTGCAAGCAAAACAAGCCGCGAGGTGCGACCCTTGAGGTCCACACGGTCAACTTCCCAGTAATATCTACATAGATATTAAAAATATTAAACAAGATAATAATTATGGAAATAATATTAATATTAATAATAAAAATTTACCTCTCATAAAAGCTATTGGAATGACTTAATATTCATCGTACCATCTACGCGAGCGTCAATTGATTACGTAAAGTTTTTCGTGGATTGGTTTGATTGAATATTCACGTGGGTCAATCGGAGGGGGGACAGGTTACAAAGCCTTTTCTACGTTATTTGTTATTTTCATATCGATACTTGAAGAACAAAAAAGCGCTAACAAAAATGAATGCAGTTTTTGTTATTACGACAACTGAAGAGATTTTTTCGCGTGATGGCCATTTTGAATAGTTGCGGTCAAAACCGCTAGCACTTCGGCATAATCACTGAATTTGTATTTTTTCACGATTTTACATCAATGAAACGTTTTGAGAAACATTGATTATGCAATCAAAAATAGGTTCAATTGCATGTAAAAAGTAAAATATATGTATTTCAAATGATGAAGGAAGTAACTGAAATCTTACGAATACTAAAGAACAAAACTCCTAAAAACAACAATTTTTTATTTGATGACAGCTTTTCAAAGCATATGATCTTAAAAAGTGTTGACTACAAAACATTTTACCATTCAAAACGTTGATTACCACAATTGCAAATTTGATTTGATTTGTATTGGTTTTCAAAATTTAAGCAGTTTTTTCATTAAAGTTAAAACACGCTTCTGTGAAGACTATTAAAAATCTCCGCAAATTATGCAAATAATAATAAACTTTGATTGACTTTACAACAATGTCGTAAGAATAAGAGATTTAAGGTATACAAATTCGTATGAACCCTTTTTACATGGTGACTTTGAATAATTTTTTTTATTTTAAATTCAATTTGTTTTGAAATCATGAGAAAATATTTTGCTGGTCTCTCTACAGAAATTGATAAAAGTTTATAACTTTTATAAACATTTATTATTGCGATGTTTATTTTATTAACTATTAATTAATTTTTTTATGAAAAAAACACTAATTTTCAATATTTTTTTATTAAATTAAATAAATGGCTTTAAAGATTTTTTTAAAATTTAAAAACATCGTTAAAATGTTAATACGCGTCGATTGACACCTTAATGATGCAAAGATTATATTTGGTGCTCGAGATATAATGAATGACATAAATGACCATGAAGGTCATGATGACTTTTAATGATTTTTTATTTTTAATTTATTTTTTTTGTAATCATGAAAAAAAATTTGGTAGTTTTTTCACAAGAATTGTTTGGAGTATATAAATTATATAAACATTTATTACTGCGTGTTGAAAATCAAGTTAAAAATTTGATGTTTTTGAAAAAACCTCAATTTTTTGCACTTTTTTTCAAAAAATTAAAAAAACGCTCCAACGATTTTTTTTAAAAATCTGACAGAATCACTTAAATGTTAATACGCGTCGATTGCTATCTGAATGATAAAAATCACATGTTTGGTTCGTGAGATATAGCGCATAACATGGTTGACCTTCAAGGGGTGAAAACAGCAAACCCCCCCGACCGAAGTTTCCCAAAAACTAATCAGCTCTTAAAATTGCAAAGACGCTTCGATTGACACCTTAACGAAGTCGATACAACTTTGTTTACGTGAGTTTTGCTCGTAGAAAAACTGCCTGCGAACGCACATACGTACGTACGTACATACACACACACATACATTTCTACTTCTTTCTAAAAACACTTTATATATACTCTATAGACCTCAAAACGTAAAGAAATGTTGAAAATTTCAATTTCGATTTTCGAGGCGATTACAAGAACTTCCCATATACTGGGAAGTTAACAAAACAATCTTCGATTACCGATTACTTTAAATAATAATGTTTCGTCATTCGCTGCATTTTTCATTTTCAGTTTTTCCTTCATTCATTTATTAAAAAATAGTTTTATCTCAGTACATATTTCCTTTTCACGTTCATTATATGACTTGATTTGATCATTAAATGGTCATGAATATATATGCATTGCTTTTTTATTCAATTTTACTCTCAATAATGGAAAATCATTTTGGTACGACTCAAATACCTGTCAATAATGGAACCTGTTAATAGTGGAATTCGTGTCAATAGTGGAAGAAATAAATTCCCGGCGAGATTCCGTTATTGACAGGTTTTACTGTATACTCTAAAGACCTCAAAACGTAGACATGTTGTAAATTTTAATTTGAATTTTCAGGCGATTAGAAGAACATCCCATATACTGGGAAGTTGAAGACTGAAGATTAAGATCAAAAGTACATGTGAAAACAGAAATCAGGACAAGAATCTGACAAAACGCAGGACACAATGCTGACAATATTAACATTTGCGCTAGTTGAACCATCTGGCTTTTAAAATTTCTAACGTTGTTTGTTTCGTCTTCCGTTTTAGTTCTTTGCGGAATTTTTTAGAACAATTAATAGTTCCACTGATGCTTTGTGAAACTGTCCCGACTTCGCGCACAAACCCGAGGACCCGAGATCGAGTGATCCACCATTTTGGACGCTCCTCGACCCCGGATGCCTCGTGTGCACCCGCGCCGCCGGGACCGGTACAAAGTCGACCGCATAGTGGCGGTCCCGATTTAACATTTTTTTGTTTCCCCGACTAGCTCACCGAGTCGTGGGTTTTAGGAACAAAGAGAAACACCTGAACCCATCACTACACGCGTCACCATTGAAAAAAAATCACATCACTTGTTTTTTTTTAAGATTTACATATTCCTATATTTATTCCTTGTTATGCATATTTGCGAGGCGATTGTTAAGAGCTATTTTACATAAATAATTCTTACGATTTAGATAGGTAGACAATTCAAAAGCAAACATTCATTTCCATTTCACTTGGAAAAACTATTCCGTCATTACAGGCAATAACAATTATTTTTTTTATAATTAATTATTTATGACACTTCTCAACATTTTCATTTTATCAAGTTCTACGAGATCAATTTTAGTCTTTTCGTCATTTTTTTTCTTCACTTTTATATTATAGCTGGATGCAACTTAGCCTGCACCTCCATGGATGATGCTTTTCGATTGTTTTTCTTTTAATACCTGATAGTTCGAAATTATTTCGTTTGACCTCGTGGCATGCGTGGCAATCCTTTTTCATCGCAGCACGGCGATTCAACCAGGCCGGCTCCATGGGGCGCTTGTATTCCGATGGGTGCGGGCTCCATGTGGCGCTCCACTATGCGCCTCCAAATTGATCCGGCGGCGCTCACCTGCTGTTCGGCGATTATTAAGTCGCTGTTTCGACTCAGCCCTTGACAATGGGGTTCGGTTCGACCGCTCGACGATTTTCGTCTTCCGTAATTAATCAGCGCGATGGCCGCGCACAGAGTTACAACCAAACGTGTTTTTTCCTTCTCCGGCTCGTCCAGCCGTCTTCCCTGTGTGCACTCTCGATTGCAACTCCCTACTCACGCACCATTTCCGGCACGTCGAACATCGAAAGCTACTTTTTTCGCGTAGCTTGGCACGATCGATCACTCGTATTCGCGAAAGCTTGAAAACGATCTGATGGTTGGAGCGAGATGACGCGTTTGAATAGTTTTTTTCGGAACTTGGCGAGCTTTACACTTTCGAATGATAATTGCCAGGTAGTTATTCCTCTGATTTAGTTATTTCGGGCAGAAAAGGCGCGAAGATAATTTGAATTTAGTTTATGGTACGTAACAAAACTTTAGCGATACCTGCTTCATTAGGGTCTGCTTGAAGCAGGATATGGACCTTGCCTGATAAATTTCTTGATGAAAGTTTTTAACTAGCAGCTGGTTTCAGCTTCTCAATAAGTTTTTGGTCAGCTTCTAGTTGAATTAGTTTATCGCTAGAAAGAGGCTTGTCATCAGCATCCAGCAAATCGATCACGTCCTTTTTTCCACATTTTCAAAGCCAAGTTGATCCTTTAAATGGATACTGCATCCATTTTTGACGATTTTAAGAAAGCAATTCAACGTGGCAAGTATTTGTTGCAATGCATTCCGGTCATATTTTAGTTCATCGTGGTTGATTTTAATTCTTTTCAATATTTGCTTATGTTTCCTACGGCATCTTTGATATTTTAACATATTCAAAATTGTTTAAGTGAAGACTCCTCATTGATTTCATTAATGCGGTGTTGAAAAGTTCTTTTTAAATAATTAAAATTGGCTAATGCCCTGATCTATCGCCTGAGTTAAAACTATTGTATTTTTAGGAAGGTAATGAAACTTTACATTTTCCGATAATTCGGATAAATTAACCAGGTTTTCCGGAGGCATAGTCTAAAAGAAGAAGAAAATTAAAAACAATCTGCAAAAAGGGCTTCGGGCATCCAGGGTAACTTTGTTAGATCTCCAAATGACAGGCAATTGTTTTTTATTCAACCCTATAAGAGCCCTTGGATTTTCAGAAAGATAAATCAGTACTGGTTTTAGTTTAAAATTTCCTGGAGTATTAGCACTCAGAAGCAAAGCAAGTCGTTCTTTGGATACCTTATATCCAGTACCATATTTTGTAAGTTTTGCAATAAATGTTCTTTATACTATCTGCTTCCAGTACATTCCAGCTTCATTCACAATAAAAACTCGTCCGGGTTATGAGCCACCTTCTTCAATTTTTTTCTCCAAAGTCTTTGGAAACGCTTGAGCTGCCACCGCGTCGGCACTAGCTTCGCATCTATCATATATTAAGTAAATTGTGTCGATTTTTGAATTTTTTCAACCAACCTCGGCTTGCTAAGGAAGTTACTTTTTCTAATGCAGAATCATTTTTCAAATTTTCGTAGGTGCTTTCATCTATCAATAAGCACTCTAGGATTACTCAAGGAGTGCTACATTTTCGTTAATAAAAGGTGTCTTGTAGGGATGTCAAAAATCGACGATTATAATCGAAAAACCGGAGGTTTGTATTCGGTTAACCGCGATTATTCGGTTTTTTTTCTTTTCTTCGGTTAAACCGGTTAACCGATGCGATCCGTCAATAACCGAAAAAAATTACCGACAGAGAGCACATGCACCGCTGCCTAAAAAAGTCAAAGCGAAATTCAAGTTTGCCTGTGAGACGGTTGGCAACACTCTATCAGAACTTATTTTCCCTAATAAGTACCAAATTGTGGTCTGGTTTAAAACCAGACCTATGAAACAGTGTTCCATATCCATCCATAGGCTCTTATGCCAGAGTGCCAGCCAGCTATTTGTTTCTGTGAACAGTTAAAATGGCCCCAATAAGTAATGTCTGGAAGCATTTCAATAAGATTAGCAAGGTAGAAGCCTCGTGCAAACGATGTTTAAAGAAATTAAAAACAGGGGGAGGTACATCTTATTTGAAAAACCACCTCAAACTCAAGCATCCGAAGTTCGGAACAGACAAAGAATCAGAGGTTAGTCACAGCATGGTTACAGGTTTTGAGTTACATACATTGGATAATGTTCACTCTAAGCAAACATCGCCAAATAATATGATGTCAATTTTAAAACTTTTTTTTTGTTCATAGCCAAATTTTGACAATACCTAATTTTATACAAAAGTCCAACTTCTCCCCCTTTGTGTACATCAAGATCTCCGTCAACTTCTAGAAATGTTCAATCGAGATCTCCTGCCAAAAAATGCGGTTAACCGGAAAAACCGATTATTTTGATTGGATTTGACCGAACGGTTAAAACGAAAAAAACTAAAAACCGGTTAACCGAAAAACCGGAGTTTAAAAGTATTTTGACATCCCTAGTGCCTTGAACTACTTTTGTTTCAGCCGAATATCGAAACTGTTATGCTTAATGAAATAATTCATAAAAGTCGTTGAAGCGTAAAGCCGTAAAAAGAAGTTTTGTAAAGAAAATCGTAGATGTATTTGAATTGATTATCTGTAAGCAATTTTTCAGCATTAATAGAAAATAATGGCCGCGTGAGCACCGAAGCCATGAAACATATAATTATTTTGTCATGATGTACGAAGTTGAAGATTTTGAAACCTTCAAAATTTGATCCGAGTATTGAAACGGTTCATGAATTAAAGATACAAATTCAGTTAATTATACGAAGGATAGATGCAAAAGATTTGATTTTTAATTCAGAATATGGAAATCCCTCTCATGATTTTATTCCGAGTTTAATTAACATTGAATCGGCAATACCGCTCGAAACTTTAAAAAGGGAGCATGCAGCCACAAAACTGCGAAAAATTAGGCTAGTGTCTTCTTGTGCAAAAAGCAATACGAGCATATTTTGTACACTCTATACGTTCGAATTCTATACATACAATTATTTCATAAAATGGTGCATCACATACTGTCAAACTTTTTTATTTGATCAATGATATGTTACTCATGGGGTTCCTGTCAAGATTTGACCTGATCGGATCTGGTAGACGGACGCTTTGTAGGGTACTTCGCCTTCAAAGAACAAACTTAGATATAGGCGAAATGCCTGGCTGTGCCGAAAATGTAGACGAATTGTCAACGGCTTGTCGCATGTTTGAGTTGAGGTGGCGGTGTTGAAGCACTGAAAATCTGACATTTTTGTCAGATGATACCAGGCAAAATTTCTGAATCTACAATAAGCATTATATGCAACGTAGTACCGCGAATCTTAAACTTTGCTCGAGAGTTTAGCCATCTACCTATAACGTTAAAGAATATGTTACTTTTGAAATAATATAAATTGATGACTCTTCCTTTTTGTAGAGCGGAAAAGGGGTAGAGGCAAGTATTGTCAAAGCGCGAAGCGTTCAATTAGAATACGACTACAAACCGCGAACATAGAAACAAGGTTGCTGATGAAGCGCTTGGAGTTCGAAAACAACAGAGTTTACAAGAAACCATTGTAAGTAATTAATCATTATAGATACCAGATAGATTATTCTTGTGTGGCGTATCTATCTACCACCACCAGCGACGATATACCGTGACGTTTTTATATCGGCTATAGTCTAGCATATCACCGCCATCTTGATATTGAGTCCCAATATTAAAAACGACATGTTAACAAGAGATACCGTGCGAGAAAACCTAAATTCGAGCGACCGTGCCATTCCCGACAAAAAGATGCCGAACCAAGGTCTAGCGCTTGCGTATCGCATGTGTTCCAGCGCGCTAGGTTCCTTAAGGAAACTCTCAAAAAAAATTTCGTTCAATACATGAACATATAATGCAGACTCCAAGAAATTAAATATACAAACAAAAAAGAACAAAAGAAAGAGTAACAATGAAAGAAAATAATGATAAACCAAAAAATTAAGTATAACAAATTGTAGGAACAATACTGACCAAAATCAAAATATATACATATTATTAAATTCTATTTTCAAATCATAACAAGAGAAGTTAAGAAAAATAATTATTAAATAATTATGTATCTATGAATTAATACTTAATTTATTTACTCAGTTATTTTCACGTCTTGTTAAATCAGCTGTTAGTAATTGCGACGGTACAATCTTCCTTGTGACATCAATAGAAGTGGTTTAAGAGAATACATCAGATTATTCCGTTCAAATGCCGTTAGCAATTTGTTATTCCGTATTACTTATAACATAAAAACAAAGCTTATGGACATTGTTAAGATGTTTTCATTTGACTTTGGGAATTCTTGGCTTTGAGCGTGAATATTCGGATGTTATACATCTTGAATATCATTGAAAACAATCATGACTTTCAACTGATCGAGATTTTAATATCCATAGGAACAATGAATTATGCACCAATTAAATGGAGCAAGCTTTTTTTCGGCTATAATTTATTGTAAGTGGTTACTTTTCCCAGGACATTGATAGTGACAAACATTTTTTCCCAAAACATTAAGACAAAAATTCTAAATTAGCTTGTTTTGATTCGATCAAATATAAATTAATTTTAAATTTCCTGCGGTTATTGCGTTCATTGTTTACTACTAATATTGTAAGAAAACGAACTTACCGTTAGGTCAAAAAATTCCGTTTTTTTGCTTATTTATCCTGAGCATAATATTACCTTGCGCCGTCTATTGGAAACTCCATGGAGGAGAGAACAAGACAAACCAGCGGACTTGCCATAAACCTCGAAATTATGCGGAAACTATGGTGAACGGGTTCGCACTGTGACCAGAAACAAGGATCCAAAATAGAAATATATGCTCGGCGTCTGTACTCGTCTTCGGACAGTTACTCGGAAAATCATCGATTGCGGTTCCTGGGCCGGAAATTCTCCGCCGGGCGTTTAAGTGCAAACTGTACTTAGTTGAGGTCATTGGGTTGCCCTGAGGTCTAACTCGCAAATGCACGGAAAAATTCCTACGCTTTCCACTCACCTTATTTGATATCGTTAAGCGGTCTACCCTCTTTAAGCAGTGTCAAAACGGGTCATTTTCAGTAATTTTTAATATAGGTTTAAATTCTAAATATTGATAAGGAAATAAATTCACTCTCGTAATACACAAAAAAATATTTTTTTATTCATTTATGTGAGTTTTTATCGATGAAAATGCTGGTTGAAAAAATTTCGAAAAAACGAGGGGTGTGCAATGTTGATGAAATTTTCAAGATGGTTGGTCTCAAACAAAAAAAAATAGTTTTAGGTTCAGTATGTTAATAGCTATAGCGCGGCAAATGGGGCGATTTTTGATTTTTGCAAAATTGACAAAATGGCGGACATTTTTCGAAAAATTACGAAAAAACATGCTGCTTTTTCACCGTTTTTAGCCAAAAAAATACTTCAAACCAGAATTTCGAACAATCCCCCATTCGCGCTATAGCCGTAGTCATAAAGAATGTCTGTTAAAAATTTGGTGAAAATCGGTTTAGTAGTTCCCGGTATTTCATCAACGCGGCGTCGAAAAACGTTGTTTCGAGAAAAACGCGGTTAAAGTTTTTTTTAATGAAGAATCGCGCTCAGATGACAAAGTGAAAGTTGCCCAAAAATACAGTTACACAGCTCCGATCATTATTGATTTTTTGAAAATGATAAAGAGGGTAGACCCCTTAACTCATGTCACTTAGGCTCGAAAACTAAAGTACTGTTACGAATTTTATAATGACAATACTACAGTAATGCATGAATTCTGGTAAGGAAATGATATAAATTGTTAAAAGGTAAGTTAGTCGAAAGCAGCGAGCGGTCAAGTAACCCAAAGAAAATGATGATTTAGTTTTGTTCATGCCTCGGTCAAACGGCATATCACAGTACAGTGGGAACTCAAACCATGCAAATTTAACCCATATTATCCCAAGGTATGATCCAGACACAGGAATGAATTTTCGTTTTCAAAATTTGCATCTTGGATCCCACGTGTTAAATTCTTGATAAAAAAGACACGTTTGAACTCGATGGTAGTTTAATAGCGACTCTTTCATTTAGGTGTAGTACGAACAATGAAGTATTTTACATTGGTATGTGTAGATTATACTATGGTACTAATGTACTGTTGTTGTCTACATTGTTGCCTATTTTCATTTTTTGGTAACATTCTGCCCCCCGTGTTGACTCCGTCTGGTCAACACAAACATTTAAAAGGTGCACTTTCAGCGCCGGGCGAAGGTATACTCCTGTGTTGGTTCTCACTTCTACTCTGCGAACTACTTAGTCTTTTCCAGGAAGCGCCCTTTCGACAACGCCGATTGGCCACTCTCCCCTCGGCGATTGCGGGTCATTGACAATAACGATTTCTCCGAATTTTACATAAGGTTCCTTTAAGATCCATTTTCTCCTTCCGATCAACGTGGGTAAGTATTCTTTTAACCACCGCCTCCAAAATAGGTCGGTTAAGGCCTACGCTACTCGCCATTGCCTACGAAGTATCAGATCTGTTTCTGTGAATTCGCCAGGAGTCCGAACATATGAATCACGCCCAATTAGTATGTCGTTTGGTGTGATGCTGGGTTTACCTACAGAATCATTTGACACGTAGGTCAACGGTTTGCTGTTTACTATATATTCCGCTTCGGCAAAGACAGTTGCCACGACTTCGTCTGATGAGTGCCTATCTTTCATTATCGCCGTTAACGCTCGTTTGAAACATCCTATTAGACGTTCCCAGGAACAACCCATGTGTGGAGATTGTGGTGGAATAAATTTCCATGCAATTTTATGTGCTGCTGCTTCTGATTGTAGACGCTTTTCGTCTAATTCCTCGTAGGCTTCCAATAGTTCACGACTAGCGCCACGCAAGTTTGTTCCATTATCCGTCCAAAATGTTTTTACGTTGCCGCGCCTAGCAAGAAATCTTCTTATTGCCATAAGTAATGCGTCGGTTGACAACGAAAATGCAATTTCGACATGTATAGCACGAACTGTCATACAAGTGAATAAGGCTCCATAACGTTTCTCGGTTCTTCTCTCAGCTCGAACTTGAAACGGTCCAAAAAAATCGATACCTGTCGCAGTGAATGACTTTTCGTTGAATAACAACCGTTCTTTGGGAAGTATACCCATTTGTGGCTGGAGTGATTTCACCTTACGTTTTTTGCAGAACCAACATTTGAAAACTATCTTTTTGACTACAGATCGAATTTACGGTATCCAATATTTTCTTTTTAGTTCGTTTATTTAGTCTCAGTTCCTTGGTGACTGTAGCGGCTGTGCTAGCGCTTTACATAACATAAGTTCAACGTATGTGCTGCTTCCATTCAAACAACTTTCAACAATAATTTGGTCAGCGTTATCGATTCTCCCACTAACTCGTAAAATTCCATGCTTGTCTAATATAAGAGTCTGGTTTGTCAGTTTTCCATTCTTGTTTGATTTCTGATCTTGAGTATTTTTTAGATCTTTTGGATCGAACGTTCGCTGCACATACTTTCGCCACTGCATCTCACTCCAAGCTATTTCTTCTGGTGTCAACTCTCCAGTAGTTCAAGTTTCTGTTGTATTTCTTGCATTATGGAAAAACCGTTTAATCCAACTGGTTGTACGAAGTAGTCTTATCCCTGAGTAATATGATTTAATGACTGGTAGAAGCATTTTGTCGGTATTAGCTTGCACTAGATTCAATAATTTAATATAGGTGCTATTGGAGTTGATTCTACCTTTTTGATCCAGCCATCCGTCTTCACTCTTGTACAGGGAATATGGGCCTTTAAACCACGTGCTTTATAGTGTAAGTTGTCTGATTGGAATATCTCTGGTACATATATCCGCGCAATTTAGCTCTGATGGAATCCAAAACCATTATTTTGCTTCGGAGGCTTCAAGGAATTCTCCAACTCTAACGGCTACGAACGAAATGAGTTTACTGGATGAATTTATCCAATTGAGGAACGTCGTAGAACCTGTCCAGTAATATTTTTTAGCATTTTGTATGTTTAATGTGTTTTAAACTTCTGCGGTTAATCTGGATCCAGCTACAGCTGCCAGTAACTCCAACTTGGGGATTGTTAATGATTTTAATGGAGCGACTCGTGCTTTAGCCGCTAGAAGTGTCGTTATATGTTCGTCACGATGTTTTACACGAGTGTATACTGCTGTAGCATATGCGTTTTCACTCGCGTCGTTGAATGTGTATATTTCAACACTCTCGAGGGTGATTTGTACGTGTCTTGGTATTTTCAGAAGCTTTACTTCTTCTAATTCACGAAGCCGTAGTTTCCATTTTTTCCATCATTATGTTGGTTATGTAATCATCCCAACCGATCCCAGAACGCCAAATGTGTTGGAGCAATATTTTTGCTTTGATGATGATGGGTGAAAGAATTCCAAGCGGATCAAAAACGGACATAACTGTTCTGAGGACTTGCCTTTTTGTGGGAATAGTCTCTCCCGACGTAATCGTTCTATTGATTTTGTTGAAGTTGAGACTAAACGAAAATGTGTCATCACTAGAGTCCCATAACATTCCAAGTACTCGCTGCTGTTGCTGCTCTGATTCGTCAAATTGCAGTGTTGATGTACTAGACAGTGACTCAGCAGGTAATCTCCGTCGTACTTCTTCTGAATTTGAAATGAAACCTCAAATTTCAAAACCAGCTTTCGAATATTTGTAATATCGTGATTTGCTTTTATAAGAAAATATATAAATATATATATATATATATATATATATATATATATATATATATATATATATATATATATATATATATATATATATACAGCACTTAAAGTTAAAAAAAAATAGAAAAAATGAATTGGTTTTATTAGTTTGCGACAGTTATCTGTTCCAGCTGATGACGTCCTTCCTTTTTAATATTTAGTTGCGTGACCTTTATTGGCAATAACGGCTGCACAACGTTTTGGCATTGAATCAACCAAGTTCCGGCATCGACTTTGCGGAATTTCGGTCCAGGACTCCTTAATCACATTCCAAAGTGATTCGTTGCTGGTTGGCTTGGTAGCAGCAACAGCTTTTTTTACATTAGCCCACAAATTCTCAATAGGGTTGAGATCTGGTGACTGCGCAGGCCACTCCATGACGTTCACTGAATGCTCACTGAACCATTTCTTCGCTTTCTTGCTGGTGTGTTTGGGGTCGTTGTCTTGTTGAAAGACCCACAGCAAAGGCATCTCGTACACTGCATAAGGTAGCATAATTTTTCCATTATTTCAACGTAAACGTGTTGGTCCATAATTGTTTTTATCCAATGTATTGGGCCTGTGCCATAATGCGAAAAACAAGCCCACACCATTACACTTGATCCTCCATGTTTAATGGTTTTACGTGTGTATTGAGGATTGTATTCTGCATGCGGAGGGCGTCTTACGTATGAACGAGAGCCTTTTCTACCATACAGAACAATTTTGCTCTCGTCTGACCATAAGATGTTCCTCCATTTTTCAACTGGCCATTTCAGATGTTCTTTTGCAAACTCAATACGTTTGGCTACATGCTTTGCACTTAGGAGTGGAACTTTTCTTGGGCTACAGGCTTTTAAATTGTGATGTCTTAAACGATTACGAACTGTTTGCACCGTTGCAGCTATATTGAGATCCTTTTTCAGTTCAGTTGCTGGCTTAAAGGGCTTCTTCTTGCTCTGGCGGATCAACCGATTTTCAAGCAACTTCGTTATTGCGCATTTACGTCCACGTGTTTCAGCTTTTTCTTGGAAATTTATGGCATTGCGTATCATTTTGTTTGAACATCCAACAAAATGACGCACTTCGCTATAAGTTTTGCCCTCTGAAATAAGTTTTCGAATAAAGTCTCTTTTTTCAGGACTACAATGCTTTCCGCGACCCATTTTGTGACCTTAACGATGGCTTTACTATTAAATTTGTGTAAAAACTAACGAAAACCGAACAAGAACACTTTAACTTGTACAGGGGTCAAATTAATAAACTCAACTAATGTGCGCTTCAACAAAACTGTCAGCGGTGCTATTATTTTTTTAATTGTGTTTTGCATTTTTCTCAGAAAATCGCTTAAATTGAAAAGAACCATTATCATTATGAATAAAAAACTGGTTTGTGCGGGAAGTGAACTTGTTGTGTGATATATATTTTCAGTAATGTTCAAACGATTTTCCACACGAAATGTTTTTTATCAACAAATAGCAAAAATGTTGTAGTGGTGCTATTTTAATTTTCGGCACTGTATATCTATTTGTAATTTTTGGTGCACGCAGAAGCGGCAACCCCGCACATCAACCCATTATCGAAAACCAGCTTACAGCGCTAGAACCAGGGAATCTGGTTTGGCAGCTACCCGACCGGTTCTTTGGAGAGAACCGTTATGAGGTCGAGAGTTGGATCGCTGGCGAGAGAAAAAGCAGGGGAGTCTGGTTCATGTCGAGCACCCGAAAGGAAGTGAATGATAGATTCGGGAGTGTTCCTTTGTCTGGGAAGTTTGTGGAAATCGTCGTGTGAGTGTGATGAAGTACAGTTTTTTGTTGCGGCCATCGGAGCCGTGGACTGACTCGGGAAATTTCCTCGCGGACTCCTTGTGTGCGAAAAATGGCAATGGCCAGGCGATATTCGAGAATAGCTACTTTTAGAAGGAGTTTTTGTTCGTGGCAGCAGCGGCCGCGGCGGTTGGCGTCGAGTTCCGTAGATGTCGGGGCGACAGCACGACAATCCCGAGCTGGATCAAGCGGGATTTGACTCGTTTGTAACGGTATCCGATTTATCGAAAAAAGAATATTCTCGACATATTAGTAAAAAAAGGTGAACTGCATGTGGATTCGTCATGAAAAATGCAATTTGCTGCAATTAGAAAATTTTCCCTATGTACCATAAGGAAAATCTGATAAAAACACGGCCTATTTATTTTTACTATGGTGAACCCTTGCAATTGTTTTTAGATTAATATAGAAAAGTGCGCGATATCGCATCGAAAAATCATCGATGCAACCGATTCGTTTGGTTTAGTCTAAACACCACGAATTGCTACGAAATACATAGGATTAGGAAAATATAAAGCATGTGCACTCGGCATGAGGTAGCAAGTTGTTATGTTATTTGAGACATCGTTACATTAAAAACAATATATACGTTACAAGAGTCTATTGGAAAGGTACAAACATGTCATGCATGCTGTCTATCGAGCGCATTACAACTCTATTAGATCCGACTATTTGTATATTGAAAAATGTCCATAATCTTGAAACGGATCGACGATTGTTGTCGATTGATGAGCTGCAATTAATTACTATAGATATTGAAGCATGATATTAATTGAATTAAAGCTAATTGCTATAAGGTAATAATAATATGGCACGTTTTGTTTGTAAGCGTCATTTTATTATTTTTGATTAGTTTATGATACGTCAGTTTCGTGTATTTTGTAAAGCTATAAAGAACTAAGAGCAGAGACAATACTAATGATCATTATTATATATTGATACAATAGATAAAAAATGCATTTTTCTCTTAATTTGAAGACGACCATCAATTTTAGTCTGCAAATTTAGTATCAATTCAAATATAAATAACAATTTGGCAAGCTCTCGCGCAATTGGCTCATTTCAAAATTAATTCGACCACTATTTCGGAGATGATAAATTTCTTTTAAGTGAACTAAATGAAAAGCCCGATATAATTCCATGAGTCGAATTGTTAATGTTTCGCATATCGTGCAACATGACTTGTAAATGAAAATGATTGAAAATTATGAAGAGCAAAATCTTGAGGAAAATATTATATGAAAGTGAAATCAAAATGAGTTGATAACATTAGAATAAAGTCTTTATTTAATATGATAGTAACTTAGTTTGAAAATTCAATAATTTAAGGAAATGACAGTGTATAGGTTTTAGTTTCAAGCTAAAACAAAAGATTATTATAGCTCTAATTACTAATAAAGATTGATAGATGCAAGATTGTGTAAAAAGAACACGAAAAAGGTATATTGAATATTGAAATATTGAAACCGTATAAGAAAAAAATGTACTATACAGAAACTAAATGTGCAATTTTTTTTATTAGAACAGAAAAAAAAATAAACATGAAATAATAAACCTAAGCAGAGAGTTTCCCTAAGGTTCCTCCCTCCTTTTCGCTTTAGGGAACAGGGTTCACCCTGGCAGAGGTAAGTATAAAGGGGCTTAGCGCGCTACACATGCCTACTTGGCAAGCGCTAAGCTAAGGCAGGGAGGGCCCGGACAATGACATCGATGTCCGGCGCGCCTCCAGTGACGTCTCCTTCCCTCGAGCAGTGACTCAGCCGTCCGAGAGTTATTTTGCTCGCGCGGTTTATCTTTCGTTCGCTTTCCGTCGGTTTTCTTCGGGTGTTTCGCTGGTAACGTAGGTTATAATTTATATTTCGGGTAGGCTTTGTATTCGCGGTTGTTTTTTTTCGATGCGCGCGCGAGAATAATCTTAAAGTAAAGTAGAAGGTCGAGCCTCAGAAAGTTTTGTTGTTTTGCTTGAAGTCCTTAGGACTATTTTTGTCGAACGTCTGAATCGAGCAATTTAGATGGCCGAATCTCTCGAAAAATGAGATTCGGGACTTGGTCTAGGCAACCGTACCCACGAGATTACGCGCCGAACAGAGCTGGCCTGCCTGCAGCCATCGCCGTCTAGCCAAGTAGAGGCCGAACCCCATTTGTCTACACGACCAACGGGTTCGTTGCCTCGTCCTAGGACTTAACGTTCAATGAGGTCAACGAGACGTGAGTTGCCTTGAAATTCCGTTGCGACTTCGAACGCGAAGTCTTTTCTCATTACACATTCTCTATCATTTTAACTGCATCTTCAACGTTGTTTGCTCCGTCTATGTAATCATCTACATAATTATTTCCTAATATTGCCTCGCATGCGGCTTGATACGTGTTTATGTGTGCGTTTGCATTATAATTATTAACAAAATGTGCTAGAAAATGTGATGAGACCATTCTAAATTTCATTGTCTTCATTCGATACACATGTTTTCCCAACTAAAACATTGAGCGTAGGTGTCCGCGTCTTTTATTTCAACCCTGTTAAACAATTCACATATGTCGCCGATGAATGCAATTTTGTATAGGCGAAATAGACACAGGATTTAAAATGAGGGGATTAACAAATCCGGTCCAGGTAAAATGAAATCCTTAAGCGACAGTCTTTTTACTTTCGCTGCAGCATCAAATACGATACGGATTTTTCCCGGTTTGTTTGGGTTTGTAACTGCAAAATGTGGTAGATACCAAACACGTTTTGCTGTATCGAGCTCTTCGCGTGTTACTGGTATTGCGTAGCCTTTAGTTATTAAATTTTGCATTTCGTTTTTATATGCCTCTCGCTTAGTTTTATCAGTTTGCAATCTTCTTTCGACGCATTTAAGCCTTTGTAACGCCATCAATTTTGAGTCAGGAAATTCAAAATCGTTGCTTTTCCATGGTATGGCAACCTCGTACCGGTTTTTTTGTAACTTGATGGAATTCGTTGCTATTTCAATCGCACGTTTTTCGTCGGCGCTATGTTGCCTAAAGTTTTTGGGAACGCTGACGCCAAAGTTCTCCAACGTGAAGTATCGTTTTACTTCCTGATGAAGGTTTTCATCGTTATTGCAGCAAAGCAATGTCAACTTCGGATTGTTATTTCATCCTGATGAAGATAATGTTCTTGGAGAGAATTGGTGCTCCTTCTTGAGGATGAATTATTTGTCTTGAAACAATCAGATTTGCATTATTTGGCCCAATCAATAGCATTGGTTGAGTATCGTTTCCAATTGATGGATTTACGGGCTGCATATAAGGATACGTTCTTACCAATTTCGCAATGTAACATTTTTGGGTTGGCAGGTTTAAGTTTGTTACCGTGCGTATTTCTCGAAGACGTATAAATTTAGCATCTTTATCCTTGCTCGCTATCTCTGCCTGTACAACTTGTGAATTGCTGTCATAGTGATAAATTCCACCTGCCAAACGGCAACACAGAGGTCGTCGTATCCCCTCAACTCCTAGAATTCTTGCTAGTGATGCATCTAACAAGGTAGTTGTACTGCCTTCATCTAAGATAGCCTTCACCTCGGTAACTCCTTTAGGTCCTTTTAAGTCAATGACTACCATTTTCTGCATACTTTTGTCTTCTTCTGCGGTTACGGAAAGAACTGGAGCATTTGATACGCTTTTGTGAAGCATTGGATGGTGATACTTTTCACGTCCATTGGTTTTACAATGTTGTCGTTTCGTGCAGATTCCTCGATGTACTTGAAGACAACAAACAACAAATTCGTCTTCTTCGCTTGTCGCAGCTTAGTCAGGGTCATTTTGTGACAACATTTCGATTAGTTCCCTTTTGTTCTCAATTCGAGAGTTAATTACACTTAGCACTTTTCGCGCAATGTTCAGTGCTCCCTCTTTTGACAGCAAATCTATTTTGTCTTCAGCGCTTTCCGCCGCTTTAAACACACGAATTTCCTACTCAGGATTTGCTATTTCCATTTCTTTTGAAAGAGCTTCATCTCTCAGTTGGAGGGTTTCGACTCTTAGCTGCGTTGCCGGTTTTAATGTACGTCGTGAGGAGAAAGATTTTGTTGATTTTACACCACTACGAACATTTAACACCGTAGGCCTGGGGCATGAGTTCCCGTTTTATGACGGCTACTATTATGTTTGTAATGGTACGCACAGCCATACTTTCTTCACATTCCGTGGCACACTTGAAAAATGTGGCAATCGTTCGTAAATCATTTAAATTCAATGATTCACTCACTGCTTGAATATGATCAATGAATTTCTTCGCTATCAAATTTAAAATCACCAAACTGTCTTAAATTCTTTTTTATCAGATTCGCTTTCGTTTATTTCCCGAAAAAAATTAAATGGATTTCATTTAAAATGTCTGTTTTGTACCTGTCGAGACGCTGCTCAATATCTGTCGAACTCCCGAGAACTCGCGCTTTAATTTCAAGGTTTTTCTGGGATTTTCCAACGCTTGAGACTTGCGATTTTACCGACATGTTTCCACGGACTAGTTATCCGGCTCGACGGACCACTTTGTTAAATTCTTTATAAAAAAAGATACGTTTGAACTCGATGGTAGTTTAATAGCGACTCTTTCATTTAGGTGTAGTACGAACAATGAAATATTTTACATTGGTATGTGTAGATTATACTATGGGACTAATGTACTGTTGTTGTCTACATTGTTGCCTATTTTCATTTCTTGGTAACATTAAGAAAATTCTGGGAAAATTTAAAAAAAAAATCAGGGGAGGTCAGAGGGCACTGGTGCATTTTTGCACCAATGGGGTGATATGTGAACAAAATATTTTTTCGTTTAAATTCACAAAATTTATTCTGAATGAAGGAAAAGCGTTAAAAATACAATAGATGAATAATAAATTTATTGAAATTATATGAAAAATTTGGAAACATTTGGGACGTAGATGTTCTTTACATTTATTGCAAATAAATAACTTGTGTTTATGGCATTTTCGGAACCTTTTCCGTGTTTGATGGCTTCTCTGAACTATGTGATCAACTTGATCTCTTCGAACAGCATTGTGAACTTGCAGAATAGCTGAGTTATGCCCTTTTTCTACCTTGATTAGGAGTTCATCGATACTGGTGCGGAAAGCTATTTGGTACATTATGGATCAATTCTCGATAATACGTCGAAAAGCGCAATGGAGTTTCCAAACATTCATTGGTGCAAAAATGCACCAACGATTTTCTTATCAACCCATTGCTGTAAAAATAATCGAATGTTATTGAATTTATTTTTAATTGAAACTATTGAAACGTTAGCCTCTGCACTGAAAGTGTTATCAGTTTTACTGGTGGCTGAATATTTTTAATTTTTTTTCGAAAATCCAGTCAAAAAACTTGCTTTACAATATTGTTAATTACACGAACCACATATCAAAATCAAGAAGTGTCAAAAACTAGTTATGTGAAATACATTCCCAACTATATTATTACATCAAAAAATTAAAAAAATTCTTCATTGTATGCTTTTTAAAAAAAACCCAAAGTTGCCGGTGCATTTTTGCACCAGTGGGATGATATGGGTTAAGTAAAACTGGGAGGATCGAAAGATCCGTTAGCGGCTCGAAAAGGAAAACGCGGAGGAACGGTTTTTCCGAGACAGAGAGGTCGTTTCGCCATCGTCGTGTGAGATCGCAGGAGTGATTTTTGCTAAAAACGTCGGAATTTTTGCGACAGCGGCGCGGTGCGATTGTGACAGTGGTGCAAATCGTTTTGCGAAGTCCACCCGGGGAATATCGTGTAGTTCGTTGAAATGTAGGTTGAAAAGATATTGAGTTTCAGTGGTAATTGTGCTTGTCCCTGATAAATCAACCGATTCCAATGAAGTCTTAGGGACAAAAACGGTTTTCCTTTCGTATATTTCGGTTGAAGTCACATTCAAAACGACATATCCTTGCGAGTTGAAAGATTCGCCAGCAACCATTCAACAAGCAAAAGGAGGGCTGAAATTGCAATGGGAAATGTGCAAATCTTTCCAACATTGAGAACCAGTATTCTGTTGTAAGTGCACCACGAAGCAACAGCGGGGAAGTAACGCCACCAGCTGGAGATTTAGGAATCGACTAGCAGTTCTCACATTAGTGTGGAAGTTTACTTGTCGAAAAAGTTATTTCCACAATAGAATTCACTTTCACCACACATGCTTTGATTATTGATAGCTACCACACTACCACAATAATCAAAGCATGTGTGGCGGAAGTGAATTATATTGTGCAAATAACTTTTTCGACCAGTACAAGTACGTTTCTATTATCGCAAAAACGATATTAAAGTGTGTTGGCTATTGAAATACTCAGCGCTGTGTAAATAAATTGAATACTGAATAATGTGCGGTTAAAACAATTTGAAGACTTATGGAGTTTGTTGTTCAAAATTGCTCAAATATAACGCGTAAGCAACGATTTGGGATCTCTCATCACCTGTGGGTAATAAAAGCGAGGATAGCTTGAGCGAAAAGTATAATTCAAAAATAGATGTAAATTCAGAAAAAAAGTTACGTAATTCATTTTCACTTGAAAAATATCAGCGCAATGCCCATTTTATTTGACGAACATTCAGACAGAATTTTTTTGCCATTCAAAGTTTCCCCACCTTTTTGACAATTTTTGGTACACTTACCAATGTGTGTCACTTCGATTATATACATATTAAATTAGAATGGAACTGGATTTCAAGGTTAGGGATATTGGATTGAATAAATACGTAGGTGTTAAATTATCATAAGGAGATCACGAATCAGTACGCAAAGCGAAGTCGCTGTAAGCCGTGTGTACCAAGAAGGACGGCGGATACAATTTGACAGTGCCCCAGTACAAGCCCAACCAAGTACGATCGAACCATCCATTCTCAAACGCAGGGACAATATTGTGTACACCTGAGGATCACTAATAACGTCAATGCTAAAAATAAGTACTAATGGCCCGAGTTTACCTGGAACGGAATCGCGAACAGTAGTTCACATCCACGTGACGCTTAGGTTCCCGTGATCAACCAACAAGTTGGATGCAGCGACTTTCAGCAGCTGCCATAACCACAACAATTAAATTTCGCGACGATGGAGTTCACTGCCGCAACAAAACACCGCCAACAGTAGTCAGCGAAAAACCGTCAGTGAGGCAAATTGTCAGCGGGAAACGTCTATCCAAACCACTAGCTGACGGTAGTCGGTAAACGACATAAATCAGGTGGGACGTCAGAAAATTGAGTGAGTATTAAATTGGACCAGGTCACCGACCGAGTGCAACGGAATTTCAAAAGGGGATACATGGCAGTGAAGCCGACGGAATAGTCTCCGTTTCCAGCTGACGTGTTAGCTAATTGGCAATTTTTTTGGCATGGGTCGTTGAAGTCTTCGGTTTTGCACGATGCGTGGCAGCGAACAAAACATCTAAGGAGAAGTTTACAAAAAAGGCAGCGTCAATGTGCTGCAAGAGAAGAGCTTTCGTAAGGAATTGAACGCCCTTCACGTTCGCTTCAGTAAGAAGTAAACATGGTGGTTGAAGTATAGATGCTGACCCATATCCAGGTACCTCACACAGGTTTTGTGAGGGATGCACACAGAGCTTCTCTTGATCTCATTCGCCACGATGTGGGTACTCTCCCAACTACGTGTCCGATCTCGATTGGCGTGCTGCAGGATACCGCCGAAAAAAAAATTTCACACTCTGCGCGGTTTCTTCCAGAAGCAAGACCAGTTTGCAGCTTCCATGTAATACTGTTTGACTCCTAGCTTCATGGAGACTAGAGGATGGCTGACTTGGGGTGTTAGTGTATAACCCTGGAGCTCTCGCTAGGGCATCAGCTTCGCAGTTTTCAGGTATATCACTATGCTCCGGTACCAAGCAAAGGATCGCTTCACAGCTAGAAGCGATAGAACGTTCATTTGTGTGCAACATTCCATTACAATTTTGGATGAGAAGCTGCAAAATTTTGAAGCAATTGTCAGAGTTTTTGATGCGTTGAACGATGAAGACGTTGCCTCGATTAAAATCAAATAGGACCTTCTACATGACCCTACAATAAAGGTAGACTTAATTTTTCGTTTATCAAATTATGGATTTCTTGCAGACGTATTTAAAAAGCTAGAAACGTTCGTTCGAATGCAATTGATGGTGCAAATGGCGAGGTAGCTGATTGCATTGTGGCGACAAGATCTCATGTACCCACGCTACTCAAATATCGTTGTTTTATCTCTCTCTTTCTCTCTTATGGTTCCAATCACAAGTGCATGGATCGGACATGACAGACAGAACATTCGAGAGTCACTGAGTACACCTCGTCGTGAAGACACCTCGGCCCGCGCCTTGACGAGCACGTATTTCAAGCCAAGTACGGTATATCTGCAAAAGAATAATTGTCCTAAAATTAACTTTCACCGCTGAAAAAAATAGTTTTTTTTCATTTTAACTAAAATTGCATCATGACTGGCTGGTACATCGTTCGATGGTTCTTCTATGGGAATACTCGACAAATATTCTGCTGAAGAGACCCTCGTCTTTAAATTTGCTCCAACCACATCTGTGAATGTAGAAAGCTTTTCTATGTACAAAAGCGCCCTACGATCCAATAGGCTAAGTTTTTCTTTTAAAAGTTTTGAGGGAAATGTTTGTAAATAATATAAATATTCAGGCATGTGTTCAACCGAAATATGAAGAACAAGATTCAATGACCAGCATTACAAACCATAAGAACATTTGGGAAGAAATAAAGTGCAAACTGGTAAAGAATTTCGGCGTAAGGGAAAAGTATCATCGATCGAAATTATCATAATGTAAGTGGCTATTATTATCATTTAAAAAAAACGTTAGACAAACTTAATACCAAATATGAATTTGACAAAAATAAACTTAGTGAATTTTGCAACCAAATGATATTTTAGTTCTATTTTTTTTGAATAGTAGAAATATTAATTCTTTTAGAGAATCCTATTTTCTAGACAGGACTGATTAAACTAAAAAAACAGACATAAGGTGTACATACGAAACATTACTACACTAAAGTGTAAACGAAAAATACCACCAGGAACTGAACGACGAGTTCCAAATAATGAAAATAGTGCCCGAACCTTAAATCGATACAAACAACATTATAAAAGCTTTCATGGTGGAAACTCAGGCCAAGATCGGCAAAACAATAGTGGAAATTCAGGACTATATGGGTAAACAAAAGTGGAAATTCAAACCAATATCGACAAAATAATAGTGAAACTTTTAGACAGTCTAGATTTAGTTCGGCTACTTCTATGGGAAATAGATCACATTAAAGTAGAAGAAAATTTCCAGTTACCTTCTTACAAAGTGGTCTACCGATAGTCGAACTTACAATAAAATCTCTTATAGACATTGTTAGATCAACACAAATTACTTCAACAATTTCAGTGAAAATACCACTGTGAAACAGGAAATTATTACGGAGCCAACCCAGGAACATCTTGCTATCGTTTGGGCAGTTAATTATTTTCGACTCTATATTTATCGCAGGCCCTTTGATTAAATGACAGGTCACCAACCACTTAAATGGTTGTGAACCAAAAATTAAAGGCATTAATCCTAGACTTCAAAGATGAGGACAAAAGCTGAGAGTATAATATTAACATAAATTATATAAAGGGAAAAGAAAATCAAACAGCTGAATTCATAAGCAGAATTAACGCGGCATGCAGTAAAAGAAAATCTGCAACACGACGATAATGATAGCACTAATGCTACAATTCACTCACAGGAAAAACTCAGCGATCATATTCCAATTATAGATACGGTAGTCAATCATTTTCCTTCGCAGATTATTCATACAAATCATAAGACAAAAGAAATCGAAACTATATATAAAAATCGTAAGATAATCAGAGGATATAAAAACTAACGCTATGACAGATATTTTTCGAAGATTTCTGAAGGCAGAGAGAGAGAGAGTTATTTTTTCAGACATCTCAGAAAATGAATACAACATAGTCCAACCAAAGTTGATAGAGCTATTTAATAAATGTATTAAGTTCTACAAATGTGCGTATCATGTCAAGGAAATGAATAGCGAAGATAAAACCTGTAAACAGATGCTGCATATCATAAATAAGAAACAGAGAGAATTAAGAAGGATTGGAGAAAGTTATATATTTCAAGAATCTAAAAAGTTAATACAGAAATTTACAAACAATTGTGATACTTGTAATAGGGCTAAATACTATAGAAAGCATTTGAAACCCAAATTTGCACTAACAGAGCCCCAGACATAAATCAGACTACACATGCGGATATTAACAAAAAAAATGACTTTATAACCTGCATTTATAAATTTTCAAAATACGCAATAGGCTCGCATATAGCGTATAGAAATAGTATAACAATAACGGGAAAATAAGGTTATATATTTCAATTACGGGAAAACCAAAACGTTTGGTAATGGATAACGAGTTCAACTCAGTAAACGTTTAGGATTTTTTAATAAAAAAAGAGAGTGAAAACACATTTCACGAAGCCAAATCATAGACCTTAGAAGTTGACAAACCAGAGATGTCCATACAGGAGAGAATATTCAAATGTGTCGAGTGGTATAATAAATCGTTTAACTCTAGAAAAATGTTGAACAAGGAAAGGCTAATGCCGAGGAAATGGATAAATTGTTGAGAAGTAATAAAGAAAGTAAGATTAATAAGCAATAATAAGAACATTTGGGAACTACGTTAAAAATTATTAGGCGTTAACATACAAAAACGACCATATCTAGGCTTGAAAGCTTAAGACAGAAAATATTCATCCAATTAATATTTAAAGGTTAAAAAAAAGTTCATGTCAACTGGTTGCTTGTGGAAATGTTACTACTGAGAGCACTTAACGGGACACTTATAATAGAAAGACTGGAGAATGGCAAAGGATGTATTGAAATTAAATTAGACGAAGTTACGATTATCGAAGAATACAGTATAATATTACATATTATTAACCCTTAAGACATTGAGACAATAATTGATTTTTTTTTAATCTGACGAAACGAGACGAAAGTCTTGTTGACTAGAGTTTTCGTCGCGATTTCAGTCGCACATATACAATTGCCTTACATTAGCGCTCAACGCGGTGCATCGAACAGCTTATTGTCAGTCAGATGCTGACTTGGAAATAGATGCTTCCGATCAAGGGTTTCCAAATGAGGTCACTCACAAACCGAAGTGATTGATGGTGCCAAATCACGCGTGCGTTCGCTTTTCAGGCAGCTCGGAGTAGCCGCTCACTCGCCTCGTTAATGTTTTTGTTTTTTTTTTGTGTTCGAGAAATATGCTACCGTATTGGACTGGAACGGCCGCCAACATTCCAAGATCTCAACCCTGGCATGCTACCGTATTGGACTGGAACGGCCGCCAACATTCCAAGGTCTCAACCCTGGCGATCAGGACATCCGATCTCGGTTAAGCCCCAAACCTGCTACCCTAGATTCTTCAGTTATGCTTGCGACTACTCGTCAATGCAACTTATCGCCTGCGGGTAAGGCAGCCAGCATAATTAACAATTGGAAACTCCCGAATTCGTTCCTCCAGTAGAACAGATGGCTCTGATCACCCTGGGAGGTGGCTTCCGAGGCGTTGGCTCAATAAGCGTACTTTCTACTTACGGGAAGAACGCTAAAATGGTTTTGGCAATATGTCCAACATACCCCATTCTGTTTTTGGGAAAATCTGAAACTGGCCATTACGCGCGAATACACCCCTGGGCAAAACAACACCTCTATAAAACAGCGGCTCCAATTCCGGCGGCAGCGAGCAGGAGAGAATGCGGAAGATTGCAACAAGGCTCTCACCTGCCTTGCAAAGCGACTTCTGTCGTCTTAAAATTATGTAGGGTGGCTGCCGGCTCGAATTGCAGCAGGTGATACCCCATTAACTACACGCCGGGACAGTATCCATGCGTTACAAGTAGAGAATCCAATACCGACTCTTATTTCTAATCCCGGGATTTCGGGATTTTTCATTGCCTATCCCGGGATCCCGTTATTACCCCGGGATTGAAGACTGCATTATGAAAAAAGCAAGAGGCAAATAAAAACAGTTTTAGTAGAAATCATCGTTAATCGTTTAACATTATTTGTCGCACATTGTTAATCAAATATAAAATTAAATTTAAAAAAATCAACGAACATAATTTTTGATTAGATAAATCGTTGTGACTTAACATCTATAATACATAGTCTACAAAAATTATTTTAGACTTCAATCTACTTGAAATAAAATAAAATAATGCAAATCAATAGCCTAGTAAAAAGATTATTTAGAGTTTCGAAGATGATAACGGAGAAATCACCGAGCCTGCTCCACAAATTATTACAAATATATGCAGCCGCAGAAAAGGCACGTTCGGGCTCAATTGAAGTTGTAGGAATCGACAATGAACACTTGTAAGTTTGCTCCAAATTACATCCTCGAATGGAACTAGAAGATATCTGATATAGGTTCATCTCTTTTTTAACTATTTTAGATGAATCAGTTTTTTTATTTATTTCAGGTGTCAATATTTTCATACTGTTTTCTATTTCAAACTGAAGCTTTTCTTTGAGTGTTAGCTCAGTTTTGCTTGTTCCTGTGGGTTCGATTCCCAAAGTGTCTGCCTCCTTACTACTTTCATAATGGTTCTCTCCGTTGGTTCTTTCAATTAATGAAACTATCTGCCTTAAAATTGTTGTGCTGCTTGGAATTGGAAAAAAATCGTTTATTTCGGGCGATAATGCTGCGTCTAAGTTATCATTATCACGCCAAGGGTTTTGCAGATAACTCAAAACGCCCGATAATTCAGTTCGTCGGCGACTTTCTAAGTTCACTAGAAAATGCGTTTTTAATTTATTAGCGAGCATGGGCTTAATAATCCCAAAAATCCCGGGATTGTAGGAAATCAGTCCCGAAACTTTCGGGAGTAAAAAGAACCGGGATCCCGGGATTGTAATCCCTAGTTACAAGCCTCC
Organism: Oxycera nigricornis; assembly: GCA_963942545.1. Taxonomy (NCBI): domain Eukaryota; kingdom Metazoa; phylum Arthropoda; class Insecta; order Diptera; family Stratiomyidae; genus Oxycera; species Oxycera nigricornis. Next base: position 61,496,605 of record OZ012660.1, on the reverse strand, counting down.
GTCCAGACTTCAGAAGCAATCCTTATTATGATCAACGTCGCTCGGCATCATATCTGCCGGCTCCTTGCCGGGAACGTTATATGATATCGGAAGTGGGCACGGGTCTCCATTCTCATACGGCACCCGAATCTCTTCCAACCATGAATTTTTGTCAGTGATCTTCGGATAACATTTGGACATACAAGTTCAAATTATTATATTGCGCCGGGTCAACTAGGGCTGAGTGAGCAGTGTCAATTTCAGGAGCTTGGAATGAATCTAATGAAGTTGTGGAGTGCCAGTACTGCAGTGCAAGAGGACATGCACCGTATCCGTTCGTCAAATTTGCGGGTGTATGATGTGAAAGTAAACTTTAACAAGAGAAAGATCACGGAGTTGAATTTGATAAGAAGCCAGTGCCAGGATTTTAGCGGTATGAATTACCAGTGACTTAAGAAAAGGAATTCACTAATAGATAATGTGAATCATGAAAAATCGATGAAGGCCAGCCTTCTTGAAAGTTTTTCGTGTGTTTGTTTCTACTTGTCGCAAAAAATCCAGTGGCAAATCTTTGCAAGAATCGATTGTTTGTATATATGTATATATATATGTATATATATATATATATATATATATATATATATATATATATATATATATGTATATATATATATATATATGTATATATATATATGTATATACGTGTATATATATATACATGTATATATACAGTGCTGTGCAAAACTTAAGCAACTCACTACATGTCGGAATGAAAGGGGAAATTGCAATCAAAATATAAAGAATTTTTTTCCTTTTTTGTTTTTAATTTACACGTTAGCATGTTGCTTAATGCTCTACAATAAAAAAAGGACATCAGTATTTCAACAGTTCTTTAAAAAAAATCAAAACAAAATACACCAACAAAAAGGCTGTGCAAAATCTAAGCAACTTTCAAAATGCAGCTACGATTCCCTGTCAGAACAAAAGATAACGGGGATTTCCCGATGTTTTTGTTTTTTTCTGATGCTCGTGTCAATTAGATCAGTAAAGATCGTCTTTCCTTTGGGTTTAGTTGTGTCTAAAAAAATAAAATTTAAAATGCAGCGTAATCAATACGATAATAGATTTAAATCAAACGTAATTTCGCTATATTATTCCGGAAAAATACAAATAGAGATTGCCAAATCGTTAAATATAAACAAATCTTCAATTTTAAAATGGATTACGAAATGTGAAAACACGGGTAGTGTGAAAAGTGTAAATTTTGGTGGAAGGCCGCGAAAAACTACCATTAGAGATGGCTTACAAATTAAAAAATTAATAGAAATAAAACCGTTTATCTCGTGAAAAGAAGTTGTGAAAGAGATAGGCTTAAATGTCAACTCAAGCCCTGTTCGCAGACGGCCAATTGAATTCAATCTGAAAAGCTATACAGCTTTAAAAAAAGCATTGCTCACAAAAAGACATGCAAGGAAAAGGTAAACTGCTCGAACAACACTTTTAAACATTATTATTTTACTATTTATATCGTTTTATATATCATTTAGGCTTGAATTTGATAAAAACCATCTTGACTGGTCAGTTGCTAAATGGAAGAGCGTTTTATTTCGGGACGAATCCAAGTTCCACCTCTTCAATTCTGATGGCTTATTCCGTGTGAGGCGAGAGAAGGGACCACAACTGAATCCACACTTCTGTAGGAAAACGGTGAACTATGGGGGAGGATGCGTCATAGTCTGGACATGTTTCTCAGCATTAGGTATTGGTCCCTTTCATAGAATAACAGAAATTATGGACAGATTCACGTATAAGGACATCTTAGAATCTAGAGTGTTACCTTATGTAGAGTGTAATATGCCGCTTCGATGTGTGTTTCAACATGATAATGACCCGAAACACACATCGAAGTTGGTTAAAGAATGGCTTAGCTCTAAAAGTATTCAAGTTCTTGATTGGCCGGCACAACCGCCCGACTTGAATCCTATAGAAAACTTGTTCGGTATATTGAAACGGCGTATGGGAACAGTACAGTTTGCAAACATGGACCAATTATTTACAAATCTAAAAAACGAATGGGAAAAATGGACATTTCAATTTTAAATAATTTAGTTGAATCAATGCCTCGCAGATGTGCCGCTGTTATAAAAAATAACGGCTATTACACGAAATATTAATAAAAGTTGCTTAGATTTTGCACAGCCTTTTTGTTAGTGTATTTTGTTTTAGTTTTTTTAAAGAACAGTTAAAATACTGATGAACTTTTTTTATTGCAGAGCTTTAAGCAACATGCTCACGTGTGAATTAAAAACAAAAAGGAAAAAAATTCTTTATATTTTGATTGCAATTTTCCCTTTCATTCCGACATGCAGTGAGTTGCTTAAGTTTTGCACAGCACTGTATATACATCTATATATATATACATTTTTTTTATTTCATCTTTATTTTTACAAAGTAAGGATTAGATCATTGGAAATCTCTAGCTTACTACATTGCAACTCTTAAGTCTAGCTGGAATAATACGACCTCCATTGACAATACTCTGGAGGTTTGTGGTGCCACTGTTTATAATAGTTTATAAGAATTTACAATATTTTATAACATTTCATTCAATTAGTTTACATTATGTTGTCTTTGTTCAATAAAACTAATAAGAAAAAAAGAAAACTATAGTGTATCGCTGCTACTCTCCTTCTGCAGTAAGTCACTGGGTGGATTCAGGCAGTATTTTTTTTGCGGCATGTATTATCTCTGTACTTTTAGGGTCCCCTACCGCCGATTGGCTGTTAGTCGCAGTGGGTCAGTTCTTTTGAGCCGTACGTATGGTCTAGTCAGCAATATTTTTCTTGCTGGTTTGTTTGGATGGTGTCGCAATCGCTTCTTGTAGTTCAAACTCAGCTTTTCTGCTTCTTCCATGACTGTGCTGACATTGGTGTCTCTTTGTATAATTATGTTATTGACGTATTTGGGAGCACCCAGAATCGCCCGCAAGATTTTTGTTTGCGTTCTTTGAATGATTTCCAAATTTGTCTTTTTTGCTGAACCCCAGAGCTGCAGGGCATACGTCCATATTGGTTTGAGAATTGTCTTGTATATCATATATATACATACATATATTATTTTTAAATTATTGTTGTAGACTTTTTTGATTTACCATCATTTTCTATTGTTGTGTCCAACATAGGTTTTGTCTAATTTACTTCTATTTTCTTTCTTTAAGAGAACCATATCATTCGCTTTTACGTTACGTTTTTCTTTAACCACACCATTTAGTATGTGTTTTGCTCTATCAAGCGCGTGGCGTAAGCGAACTTTAAGCTCATTACCATAATTGTCTAGATGGTAAACTTTGTTTTTCTGCTTGACTATGTTATTCGGCAAAAATAATAATTTGCCGAATACTACGACATCCGCCGCACTGCTCCTCCACCTGGCCCAAAAAGGAAAGGAGCTAATACTGGCCCAGGAACCTTGGGTTGTACGAAGCCGGGTTTGCGGGCTCAAAATGAAGGGGTACAATACAATATCCCTCAGTACAGCAGGTAAACCGAGAGCTTGTATCATCATAAAGGAAGGCTTGACTAACGATAGTTTTTACTATCGATAGTTAAAAAAACTATCGAATAACTATCGCCTATCGATAGTTTTTATTCAGAACAACGGTAGACACTATTGTCGATGTTAATGAATGAAGACAACCGCGAGGTGTGACGTCTAAGGTCTGCACATTCAACATCCCAGTTGATAATTACGGATCGATTTAGTTGTGTGCAAATTGCAAATGCGAGCAGCCAAAACGATCGCAACCACTCCACACACAAGAAAAAAAATTATTCTTCCAGCCGGAATTATCACATGTTTAAATTTCAAGTCAATCCAACAAAATTTTCTGATCGCCTCGCCTCGATCCGAAAGATGCAGCTTGGACATTTGAAACACACTTCAAGTATACAACATACATATAAGCACCACTCAATCCCTGTGACGTGACGCGATGTCCATCGCCCACTCACAATGTGGTGTTCGCTTTGCCACATTTCCATAAAAACCAAACTATCGATAGCGATTTTCATTCATTCGGAAAAGTTATTCGATAGTCTCAAGCGATCGTCATTTTCATTCATTGGCAACATTTATTCGATAGTTTCTGGCGATAGTCTTTTCCATTCTCCAGAAAAAGTTATTCGATAGTTATATTCGATAGTCTTTTTCATTCACTAGAAAAAGTTATTCGATAGTCTTTTTCATTCACTGAAAAAAGTTATTCGATAGTTTTATTCGATAGTCTTTTTCATTCATTGAAAAAAGTTATTCGATAGTTTTATTCGATAGTAAAAACTATCGAATAACTTTCCGATAGTTATTCGATAGTGCCCAACACTAGTTTCAGGTCAGTCATCCTAAGCAGGGATGACTGGGCAATAGAAAGAGGTGGGATGCAGGAATTGGTCGACATCTACACTGATGGCTCCAAAATGGACGGAAAAGTTGGCTGTGGTGTTTTCTTAGAACAGCTAGGCCTGAAACTATCCTTCCGGCTTCCAAATCACTGCAGTGTTTTTCAGGCAGAGGTCATTGCAATATACAAGACAGTAGACTGTGTTGCGTGCCCCGCATTCATTCACCTCCCTCCCAGCCAATCATCTTCCATGTGCCCCGCCACTTCGGACGCAACATGGAAGATGACCGCCGAGAGGAGGCATCCGTGCGGAGCACCCACCAACAGTGGCCGCATAGTGGCGACCATAGATAAAATTTTGAAAACCGGCTAGCTCACCGGGTCGTGGGCTAATAAAATCACATTGAAACAAAAAAAAGGACACGTCAAGAACCGGACAAAACCCAATCACGCACATGCTGACGAGGGGAGAACCATGAAAAAACTCACTTCATATTATTTTCACTTGTTTATATATATATTTTTTTTTATATATATTTATATATATTTACTTAATTTCTTATCTGCTTAAGAGACAAAAGTATTTAAACACTTATCCTATTTTCTTTTCGAGCCATTCAAACAGGCATTGGAGGATGTTTCTGAACTCAAACTGCCATGATGTTGGGTCTGCTTAATCCTGTCGGTTTGATTGTTGATTTCGTTTGAACTTCCCTGCAATATTGCAGCATTGGCCACGGAGAGAGATGTGGGGGCTATTTCAATTTGTTATTGTTGTCCATATTTCCATAAAGCGTTCAAATGCGCACCAAACCGTGGTTGTTATCAGCACAAACTCTCCCATACACAGCTTTCGGTGACAATAGGGCTGGTCGCGAAAGGCACTTTTGGGGGGCTCTGTAGCCCATGGAGCGGCTTCAACGAACTGCGCGAGTTTTCCCACGGTGCTTCTAATTGTTTATGCGAGAACTCCGCCGAGAAACCTTACCTCTCCTCGGAAAGCAGGTCGCGTCACAAAATCACAGCGTTATAAAGACATCCGGTACCGAGCCCACATCAGGATGTATCATCAGATTCCAGTCGTTACCTTCTTATTTTTCCACTGCCGTACAAATGAAGTTACGAAAACACTTTTCAGCAGTTGCTTGCAGCTACGCGGAAGCACCTATTTTCCCAAGAGCTGAGCTTTCAGCAGACACACCAATTGTTCCATGAAAAGAAAACTTTAATTATTTAAACAAAAAAAAACGTGACCGTCCTCGGTCAGCACGTTTATCCAACTCCCCATCTTCAACTCACCTACCCACACTTCACCGCGATCACACGTCGAAGCATTTTTGCTTCACTTATTACCATATATGGTAATATGCCAAAATGTTTTCGGCCAATCAGAGGGCGACAGCATGCAAAGAGAACCGATTCGCGCTCGATCACTTGAACTCACCTCTCAAGAGAGCTAGCGCGTGTGGTGGATTACTAAATTGGGATTTAGTACTGCCAATGCTGATTATTTGGACGTGTACTGAGGGAAATTTGAATATATTCCAAATTTGGAAGAAATGAAAAAGTGAACTACAAAAATGAGAATTGATCCGCAACAGAACGTGGGGACGACCCCGCCCTGAGAAGAGTCTCTCCACAATAAAGCCGGGCTATGTATGAACTCTAAATAATGGAAGATCTCATGGTTGGTATGAGGCTAGGCAGATGTAGTCAAAACGTCTAAACGTCGAAATCATCATGCTCGCTCAATCGAACCAAGAGGGTTTTAACAGAATGGGAAGTCTTACGTGAACCTCAGCAGATGTAGTCGAAACGTCTTAACGTCGAAATCATCATACATGTTCACGCAAGTTCCTCGATACTGAATTACGTTAAGGTAACCTTACTCAATCGACAGTTTTACCCGAAATAAGCCTTCAAAACTAATTAAGTAGTCGAACTAGCTCAAAACAGGAACGGAACCTATCGACGGCGGGTTACTGAGTTATCAAACAAAATGAAACACGGGCGTGTTGGAAAGGTGACTAATGAAACAGACTGAAGTACATGGAACTATGGTTAGAAAACAAAAGTTATGTTCTCACTTCGTGTGAGCCTACTTACATAATCTGATATATACACACCTATATACTACAAACCCTAATATTCAAAATATAAACTAACATGATAATATATACAACACCAAAATATCTACATTATATACAGACGTCAACGCTCAACGCGGACTAGTTTAGGGACCCCAGAAGTCGTCAATTCTCTAGCATTTTATGACTCCAAACCCAATAAGACAAACTGCAGCTAAACGGACAGATACCAAATACTGTACAACATAACTATATACGGGTCAGATATACATACTAAGAAAATACACGTCCACACTAATGCAACCAATATGTCACACGACGAGGCCATTAGGAAAACTCATTGGACTTCGAAACAAACTTACTAATATACGTGTCCACACTAATGCAACCGATACGTCACACGACGAGGCCATTAGGAAAACTCATTGGATCACGAAACAAACTAACTATATACGTCCACACTAATGCAACCGTTACGTCACACGACGAGGCCATTAGGAAAACTCACTGGACTACTAATTTTATAAGGGACCACGCCCTGTACTAAATACTACCGATATCTACAACCTCACCTAATAATATCTAGACTTATTTTTATACAAAAACGATGACCTACTAATATATGTACGATATATATACAGATAGCTATCCACAAAATATACAGATTGAAGTTAACTCTTAATGTCCTGTGCGTGACATACACCAAGAGTTTTACCGGACATATCCCGAACTTCGTAGGCAACCTGTCCCACAGGTCGAACAATGATTTTGGGCACAAACTTCGGGGCAAGTTTGGCGGAAAACCGATCAACAGCCTTACTCAAGACATGATTACGGACATATACAGCTTGACCGGGCCGGTTTGGTTATTAGACTTTGTCTGTTTGCAGACAGAACATTGACTAATAAATTTACGGACGTCGAGTTTGAGACGAGGCCAATATAAATACCGACGCAATATTTCGGCGGTTTTATGGACACCACCATGTGCGGATACAGGGGAGCTATGACTGTGAGAGATAAGAAGTTGTTGTACACTGTCGGGCACCCATAGTTTAGTTTGAGGGATATTTACTTGGTCATCCGACATGACACCGGTATTAATATAGATTTTCCCGTTTTGTACCCAAATATTAGAAAATTTATCGGGGTTTTGATGTATGAGATCGATACGCTCTAGATATGAAGAGTCACTAAAGGCTGAATCAGGAATTAAAGGATGCAGAGAAGCATGTTCCGGAAGAATTGAAGTTAAAGTTTGGTCAGAGAGAATAGAGATATTTCCGGCTACAATACCTTCATGTACGCGCGACAACGCGTCTGGGACGACGTTTACGGATCCTTTACAGTGTTGGATTTGAAAGTCAAATCCTTGTAGTTTGAGACTCCAACGAGCCAGTCTGCCGGAAAGGTCAGTTTGTCGCATCAGCCACTTGAGGCTGGCATGATCGGTAATGATAGTAAAAGAAAACCCCTCGATATAGGCACGAAATTTTTTTACACTTTGAACAGCCGCCAGGCATTCGAGTTCCGTGATAGTATAGTTACGTTGGGCCGAATTTAATTTACTGGACATAAAAGCAATAGGATGCTCTTTACCATCCTCGTCCTTTTGAAATAACACGCTACCGATACCGGTAGTACTGGCGTCACACTGTATGAAGAAGGGTTTACTGAAGTCTGGATTAATTAAAACTGGAGCCGAAATTAAGGCTTGTTTTATTTGCGAGAAAGCGTTTTCGGCGGAGTCATTCCACTTAAACGAACGCTTGCTCTGAAGTAAATCGGTTAGAGGCGCAGTGATACTGGCGAAGCGAAGGATGAAACAACGATACCAACCCGCCATTCCCATAAAACGCCGTACGTCCTTAGCGGACCTAGGAGTGGGGTAGTCAACAATACTAGAAATTTTATCCGAATCGGTTTTTAGGATACCGTCACTGACTATATATCCGAGATATTTGATCTCGCGTTGAAGGAATTTACTTTTGTCGACGTTAATAGTAAGGCCGGCGGAAGTGAGAAATTGAGCAACTTTACTTAATAGATCTAAATGTTCCTCAAAGGTGGCACTAGTAATGAGTAGGTCGTCTAAATAGACGAAAATTTTGTCATGATACTCGTGCGGAATGACTTTATGCATGAGGCGACACATAGTTTGTGGGGCGTTGCAAAGACCAAAAGGCATAACAGTGAAATGATATAGAGGACGACCAGGGACTGTAAAAGCGGTCTTTTCGCGAGACTCCAAAGATAAAGGAATTTGCCAGAAGGCGTCCTTGAGATCTAGACTGGTTATAAATTTAGTAGATTGTAGACGAGATAAGAGACCCTCAATTAGCGGAAGTGGATATGCATCCTTGATAGTGACTTCGTTAACCCGACGAGCGTCCAGACATAGCCGATTTTTACCGGGTTTACGGACCAAAGTGACGGGAGAACTCCATGAGCTCTGACTTTCCTCTATAACGCCAAGAGAAAGCATACGATCTAATTCGGAATATAGCTGAGATTGAATAATAGGAGACACTGAATAGTGACGTTGTTTAACGGGTTTAGCAGAACCCGTATCGATAATATGACTCAAAAGAGAAGTTTTCCCCAAGCCACGCTCGTTAAAGGACGGAAAGGTCTGGATAAAAGATTGAAGCTGCATTTGCTGCGCTGTAGGTAGATGATGATACACATCACCTTTAGAGCTAGAAACAGTATTAAGTACTTGTAGAGAAGGTAACTGAAAAGGTACGATATTAAATGCGTTCCAAAAATCGATGCCAAGATACACGGAATGTCCTAGAGAAGGGACTACTAAAAATCGAATGGGTTTGATTAAGTTTCCGAAGGAGACTGAAGTGTCTACATAACCTAACGCGGAGACATGTTGTCCAGAAGCAGTACTAATATGGAGTTTGGAACAATGCAGATAAAGTTGTAATTTAGATATAAGGTCTAAAGCCCCGTGACCCAAAACGCTAACGCTAGCTCCACTATCGAGTAACCCAGAGAGTTTATGCCCATTAATGGCTATTTCACGAAAAGGTCGGGAATCAGCAGAAGGATCATCGGAATATTTGGAGTGTAGTACTGCCTTACGCAGTTGACGAAGTTTGTAAAAATATGAGGCCGTACGTTTACACCGACGTAGGCGACTATTGGACAGTAGGCGACATTTAGATTTAATAGGAGGATGCAGTATATGAGGTGACGTTACGGAAACAGAATCGTTAAGTATGGACTCGACAGGTACTATAACAGGTTTTAAATTGATATTGGGGTCCGTTTGGATGGTGACATCTCTCATAGAGATGTTAGATAAGGAAGGTACCTGATTTACAGACGCGTATTTGCTTCGGGTCTGACTGGGATACGTGGTTTTATTCGGTCGGACCGATTCAGAGGCATGGTGTTGGCGATGACTGGAGTGGATCGATTCCCCGCGAACGACACACTCCTTCGCCCGTTTCCCGAAGGATTGCATTTAGCACAGTTACGTTTCAGGACACCATCGTGGCCACACCCAAAACAGAAAAGTCGATTTACCGGAATTGGACAATTTCCGAAGGAATGCCCACTACGCTTACAGTTCCAACAGATAACTGAGTTAGAAAAAGTTTCGGAAGAGCGAACTGTAGGAGATACGTCTGCCTGTCTGAATGGATTACCAGAGGAACGACGAGAGTTGATAGGATCGACGTTTTTCGACCCAGACGTAAGATGAATTTCGTGCACAGAACGCCGCACGAAAGGAATAGTCCGTTTTACAGGAGTGTTGATGTTCCATACACTCTCGACGGAAATACAACATTGGACTAGTTCACGAGTGTTGTTAAAGGTGCGACCAGCTAGGTGATCGCTCAGACGGGTGGACATGTTGCGATATAGGATGGCTTGTAGGTCAGCCGAAGCTGAAGGGTCAGTCCTTCAACCGCATCAAAGAACTCAATGAATGTTTCAGAAGGTTTTTGAATCCGCGCGTCAATACGTCGTCGGATGTCCACATCGGAGGTAAGAGAGCCATACCGACTCAGAAAAGCGGCCTTAAAGCCGTCCCAATCAAAGGACTGGGGATGTAGTTGGAGATATTTCCAATACCAGACCGCTGCTGGTCCACGAACTAGCAAATGGAAACTCGCGATGAGTTCTGCAAACGAAACCTGATATGTGCGAGAGAGAGTCTCGACTTGGAATATAAAGGTCTCGGCGTTGAGACTAGAGTTGGTTCCATCAAACGTGATGCCCCATTTAAATATGGGTACATTATGACGAACAGATGTGTTTGAGGTTTCCCTTCCAGTTGGAGAAAAACTATGGGTATAAGGAACGTCTGGATACGTAGGGGGTGGAGTTTTCACCTCACCTACAGGTTGTGTCGGACTTACATACCGAAAGTGTTCACCTTGATTTAACATATATAAATCCGCAGTGTGGATAGGTTTTTCAGTCACAATGTGTTTCGGACTGTTGAAAATGATGGGCGCCTGACATTGTTCGGGCGGAATGTTTATCACCACGGATTGATTAGGTGGGGAACTACCTCCCACTTCAGACACTTGTAGCGGATAATTAATGGAAAAAGGATTGAACTCACTCCCTAACTCGAGGGATGGTCTGATTTCCCGAGACGTAACCGGAGAAGATACTACTTTGGGCCAAAATGCCTGAGGAATATCCATGTTGCAGGATAGAATGATATATATAAATTAAGATATTAGTTATTATGTGTAGTGTTAAGTGATAGAGCGACTAAATGTTTGAGCGGATTATATAAAAAGATTAAGTTATTTTACCGAATAGGATATTACACGAAACGATAGGATAAGATACGATATTATACGATACTATAGTACACGATACTATATTACAACTTAACGATACTCTGGCTAACTCAAAAGGCGGTCCAAATTACTCGCTTAAAGCGAAACGCCACAAAACTACGCTAAATATATCAATTATACGCCAATGGCGATACGTTCAACTATTAAACGCGGCGAAGATACTAAACGCGTACTACCGAAACCGATTGTAGGAGTGTGAGTGTGAGTGGTTTACAATAGTTTACAATAGTTTTACATGAATTACATAAATTTTTGACTTAAATTATTGTACATAGTTTTTACATGAATTGTACAAAAGTGTTTTACAAAGTATGACTTAGTATTATTGTGTCGATTCACATAACGAATCGGAATAACATGAAGTGATTATTATTGTTTTTTTTTTTTATAAAGATATATTTGGTCTCCCCACCAACAGACAATACGCGATCAGATACAAAATTTACTTAGACACTTAAATTGTGTGTCACAACAAAATGTGAAGTACGTAAAACGGGATGATTCACGATTCGAACAAATTATTCGACGACTACAAGTTAAAAGTGAATTTATTTTATTTATTTATATAGAAGTGTGTCGAAATTGGGATTGCGACGGTTTCAAACGTGGAAGCGATTACTGGGTGTGATTGAGATAATCACAATCCCGATTCAAACAAACTACGCGAATTACCCGACACTTTTCCGAATTTCGACAACACTATGAAACTTGAATTTAGAGGTTAGAATTTAGAAATTTAGAAAGGCAAAAGGCCGAAACGTTTGGGCGCCATGTGTTGCGTGCCCCGCATTCATTCACCTCCCTCCCAGCCAATCATCCTCCATGTGCCCCGCCACTTCGGACGCAACATGGAAGATGACCGCCGAGAGGAGGCATCCGTGCGGAGCACCCACCAACAGTGGCCGCATAGTGGCGACCATAGATAAAATTTTGAAAACCGGCTAGCTCACCGGGTCGTGGGCTAATAAAATCACATTGAAACAAAAAAAAGGACACGTCAAGAACCGGACAAAACCCAATCACGCACATGCTGACGAGGGGAGAACCATGAAAAAACTAACTTCATATTATTTTCACTTGTTTATATATATATTTTTTTTATATACAGGGTGTTTCGGAGTTGATGGCATTAAATGAAACCACGGAATCCTTGAAGTCTTTTGAGCAAAAAATCGTATGGGAGGGGGGTGGTAAATCGGAAGGGGCTAGTGAAAAAATAAGAGAGAAACTCATGCATTTCGATGTGGTCACAGAAATTAAGAAAAGAGCTCTTCTTTGCATTTCTGTGGAAGGAAGACACTTTGAACGGTTGATGTGATCACAAGCAATACAGTAATACTGCTGTTTAATGATAAGTTCAAAATAAATTGTTACTTTGGATCTTTAGTTATTATTTTCCAAAATAAAGTAAGTCGGCAAAATTTCACAAAATTTTAGTTTTCTATTTTTTGAAGGAAACAAAGGAAAATTGGCAACTTTTTTCTTCGGAAGTATTCAAGCAGAAAGTAAGGCTTTCTGTCAAGATAATAATTTTTATAGGTTAATACATCACTTTAGCGTTTAACACGGTCGCGAAAGACAAAATTAGCAATTTTTTCCGGTTGTTTTAAGTTTCTCATTTTTTCATGTAAAACTGGCAGCTTTGGAGGCACTTGTTAAAACGTTTCTAAAAAGATACATTGACAGGCTATCAAACGCATCCTTTTTCAAAAGTCTACACATAACAATAAAATAGTTATGATGGTTTACACGTGCCAGGTCGTGGGTGAGGAGCGTGGTTACTCCCCCCCTTATATCTCGAAACCCCTTCCGATTTACCACCCCCCTCCCATACGATTTTTTGCTCAAAAGACTTCAAGGATTCCGTGGTTTCATTTAATGCCATCAACTCCGAAACACCCTGTATATTTATATATATTTACTTAATTTCTTATCTGCTTAAGAGACAAAAGTATTTAAACACTTATCCTATTTTCTTTTCGAGCCATTCAAACAGGCATTGGAGGATGTTTCTGAACTCAAACTGCCATGATGTTGGGTCTGCTTAATCCTGTCGGTTTGATTGTTGATTTCGTTTGAACTTCCCTGCACTATTGCAGCATTGGCCACGGAGAGAGATGTGGGGGCTATTTCAATTTGTTATTGTTGTCCATATTTCCATAAAGCGTTCAAATGCGCACCAAACCGTGGTTGTTATCAGCACAAACTCTCCCATACACAGCTTTCGGTGACAATAGGGCTGGTCGCGAAAGGCACTTTTGGGGGGCTCTGTAGCCCATGGAGCGGCTTCAACGAACTGCGCGAGTTTTCCCACGGTGCTTCTAATTGTTTATGCGAGAACTCCGCCGAGAAACCTTACCTCTCCTCGGAAAGCAGGTCGCGTCACAAAATCACAGCGTTATAAAGACATCCGGTACCGAGCCCACATCAGGATGTATCATCAGATTCCAGTCGTTACCTTCTTATTTTTCCACTGCCGTACAAATGAAGTTACGAAAACACTTTTCAGCAGTTGCTTGCAGCTACGCGGAAGCACCTATTTTCCCAAGAGCTGAGCTTTCAGCAGACACACCAATTGTTCCATGAAAAGAAAACTTTAATTATTTAAACAAAAAAAACGTGACCGTCCTCGGTCAGCACGTTTATCCAACTCCCCATCTTCAACTCACCTACCCACACTTCACCGCGATCACACGTCGAAGCATTTTTGCTTCACTTATTACCATATATGGTAATATGCCAAAATGTTTTCGGCCAATCAGAGGGCGACAGCATGCAAAGAGAACCGATTCGCGCTCGATCACTTGAACTCACCTCTCAAGAGAGCTAGCGCGTGTGGTGGATTACTAAATTGGGATTTAGTACTGCCAATGCTGATTATTTGGACGTGTACTGAGGGAAATTTGAATATATTCCAAATTTGGAAGAAATGAAAAAGTGAACTACAAAAATGAGAATTGATCCGCAACAACTGGCTGAGAAATCAGAAAATTTCCGTAAGAAACTTGAATATCTCTGACAGTCAAGCTACTATCCAACGTGTACACCTCATCCATGGTGGTGATGGAATACGGTACACAGCTGAACGTGATGTCACTTCACTGTGAAGTGACTCTACACTGGGTACCGGGACATAGTGATATACCGGAAAATTGCCAAGCGGATGCCTTAGCGAGAGCTGGCACTGTGCTTCAGGAGTATACACTCACACCCAAAGCCTGGTTGTTGGAGGAAACCTGCAGGACAACCAGGCAAACTTGGCGCGCACTGAGTTCCAGACGCACCAAGCATCTCCTGAACACGAGTCGTGAAACCTCGAGTTCTATCGTGTCCATACTGACGGGGCACTGTCTAATTGGCAGACACGCAGAAAGGTTGCGCGTTCCCTTCAACGATTTCTGCCGGAGTTGCAGATCGGAAGAAGAGGAAGAGACAGTCCAACACTTTCTGTGTGAATGCCCGGCACTGTCCAGGAAACGCATGAAAACCTTAGGCTCACCATTCCTGGACAGCCTCACGGAAGTAGCTGAATTAAATATCGGCTGCATAGCCGGCTTCATATGAGAATCGAAATGGTTTTCGTCATCTCACAATTTCTAGTGCCGCCCTCGTTTTTTTGTGGAATCACAATGGGCCTATCTTGGCCTAAGTGAGCCATCTTTTTTTGATAGAGGTCTGCCACTACAACCAACCAACCAACCAACCTACCTCGTAAGGCGTATAATTAATGTCTATGTGTGGAGTAGTGTTGTACGCGAATGCGTAGTACAGGATCCGCTTGTCCCAGTCTAGATTTTCGGTAAAAGCTAAAAAATATTTCTTTAACACCCGGTGGTAACGTTTCCAGCAATATATCTGACTTAACTTTAGTTGTATTTTTCTAACTCCCAGGTGTCTTTTGTGAAGCGTGTTATGATAATTTTGTATCAACCGATTCTGTACTGTATTATTCTTCATACTCTTCGGGGTTTCATAATTTTTCCCGACTTTCATATTTTTTACTTCGCTGCAACATATTTATTTTATTCTTAAAATCTTCTTTTATCATTATCTTGAATATTTCCATCCGCAAGATTTGTTGATAGCGCTTTAAGTGCTTTTACGATGATTTCTATTGTTCGCCACGTAGTACAATACCACTAACATCTACACAAAATTGTACTTTATTCCTTTTCATTTCACTTATTCCAGCTAACCTGAAGTCGTCGATGTGATGTTTGTGTTGTCACGGTTGAAGCTTTTCGTACCGACGGTGTGATTGCTTACGACTGTGTTGGTCACCACTTTTTCCGCTTTAGGGTATGTTCTCTGGTGAGCTTTGCATGCCAGTTTAAGCCTTTTTAATGAAAGGTTTCGTGTTTGACCTGAAATTTCAATTTCGCCAAAATGTTCGCTTACGCCCTTTTGTCTTTCAAGCGACGATGTGAAAAGTCACGTTAAAAAAAGCTTGCGATCACCTCCGTCCCCTCGGAACCCCAATTACAACAAAAGCCGTACGTAATCAGCCAATGCTCTTTTGGATGATACGACTACTATTAACTTTATTCCTTTACTGTTATGAGTTCTTATCATTATTATTATTTAGAGTATTATTCCCATTATTATTATTTTTAATAGTTTCGGGTAGCTGTTCGTGCGGAGCCAAAATAATTATTTTGCCTATACCGTTAGTACGCTCCCTGTAATAATTATTTGCCTTAATAATACATCCATCTCACCAGGTCATCGGTGAACGTTACAATAGTAATTAGTTTTCATCAAATTTTAAAAATACGTAAAGATATTTATAATGATTCCAAACAAAATTTTAATGAAAATTTCTACAGCAATTTAATTTCATTCAAAATTTTAAAAAACTTAAGTCAAATCCTCACTGGAGGGCAAACACCAGGAAATTTGTTTGTCACAAAAAACTTCAGCTCGCGCACTTTTCATTGCTGGCGCTAGGTTTTTATGATTTTGTTTTTATCACCGCTGGCTATTTACATGTGTCGTGGTTTTTAACTTCCAGGAGTTAAATGCTAGGGATTACCTTTATAGGAACATTTTTAAGAGGCACGAGCGCTCCGACACACAAAAACTCAATCCCTTCTCGGTGTCCGCTATCGATCAACTCTTTCATCAATCCGTCGTCGCATCGAGCGTGCTTGAGTAACGGAATCCTCGAACCAAGGCCAGCAGGTTGACAATGATACCCTATTGCAGATCGTGTGTATGCTGCATTCTACTGGAATGTTACAGAACATTACAAATTCGAAGCGCATTGGTGCACGGTGTCACAATCCCGACCACGCGCACAAACCCGAGGATCCGAGATCGAGTGCTCCACCATTTTGGACGCTCCTCGACCCCGGATGCCTCGTGTGCACCCGCGCCGCCGGGACTGGAACAACGTCGACCGCATAGTGGCGGTCTCGATTTAACATTTTGTTTCATTCCGCGACTAGCTCATCGAGTCGTGGGATTTTGGAAAAAGAGAAGAACCACGAAACCCATTCGCACACGCGTCACCCGTGAAGAAAAAAAAAACACATCACTTGTTTTAATTTTCTTATTCCATTATTGTTAGTTAAAAAAAAATTTATAATAATTTTTTTTATTAATTAATTTACTCAATTGTAGGTCGCTCTAATTCATTTCATTCCTACATTTTGTACTAGGCATGTGTAGCTCATCGCGGATATGATTCAGTGATCCGAATCATCTTAGAGATCCAAATGATTCGAGTCAGTGAAATCGGTTCATTTGGATCAGTGAATCTTTCATCTCATGGATCAGTGAATCTTTCCTATCTCATGGATCAGAAGCACAAGACACAAACCAAGCGATCATGTTCCATTCCGTAATCTCTCACAAGTTCCTCCGTAAGAGAGGTAAAGAGAAATACACTTTTCACGCGAAGAGACGGTGCAGCTCGCATTTGGATGGGCATAACGATGAATGTGCACATGAGATGATATATTTGTAAATAATTTGCAGGGATGCCAGAAGTAGTTTACAAATAGATGCATATATTAAGATGCAATCTAAAGTGTCGATTGTAGTAGTTTAAAATGTGAAATTATACAATATGATCGTAGTTGAAAGTACAGGTTTTTGTCATTGTCAAACAGTAAAGGCGCAATTGTGCTTTTATATATTTTGTGTGGAAATTATATATTAACTTTATGTAACTTTATTAAGGTTTTTTCAGTCAAAAATTGACTTAATGATTCGGAAAGCGACGATCGTAAGTATTCCGAATGGAGTTTTATGAACTCAAAAATCAAGTAAACAACTTATACATCTATAGATTTACCTAATTGTATGGTAACTCTGTACAGCGTACCATATCTTTCTGTATAACTAACTCATAATATCAATCATCTCTTCTGACTCAGTGATCCAAATGATCTAAATGATCCAAATGAACCATATCACTGATCTGGATCTTTTTACTGAGCCAGATTAAAATGATCCATTCACAACAAAGATATGTTTTTGCCACCTCTATTTTGTACAGTCTTACATTTGCAGATTCAAGCCTTCGATAATACGTTCACCACGCAGACTAGAAACTCGAGACTCCACATGGACTTCCATTGTAGCACCTAGGGGCGCTGTAGTATCGCTCCACTAATTAAACACCGCATGACTGTAAGTCCGCCCGCCTGGGCCGGCCCCCAACCACATGATCAAGAACTCCGCTCTGTTTCGAACACGACGCAGGGCCTCCAACGGGCTTCCATTTCTCCTGGAACTGCACTTTGCAGCTTTCAGCACTTATCGCCACGAGAAAACCACGCCAGCGCCTTGAATACAGCAACAAATTTCCATTTTTTTATCTCGAAGTCGGAACGCCGGCTCGAGAGTTCTCCTTCAAAGTTACAAACTTGGTTCTTCTCGTCTAGCAAAAAGAAACTTCTTCACTCGCTGGTGCGAGCTAGTACACCGTCCGGCGGGGTTGACAGTCAAATTCCAACTCTCCACACTCACTCACCACTTCCGGCACGTCGATCATCGAAAAGCTACTTTTTCGCGTAGCGTGGCATGATCGATCACTCGTATTCGTGAAAGCTTGAGCACGATCCGAGGGTTGGAGCGAGATGACGCGTTTGAACAGCTTTTTCGGAACTTAGCGAGCTTTACACTTTCAGATAATCATTGCCAGGTAAGTATTTCACGGCGTTAGTTATTTCGGACAGAAAAGGCACGAAGATAATTTGAATTTAGTTTAGGCTAGGTACGTAACAACGGTTACTGCTACGTTGGTAGAGAATTTACAAAAAAAAATATTTTTGAAAGTTATAAAAAAAACCAGAAATTTTAACAAAATGGAAAATGGAAAATGTTATTTAAATTTTGAAATAGGTCCGTTAACCTACAAAAGGAATTTCTATTGATAAAAATCTTCATCCGGAATATTATAATTTACATGAAACATAATTTAAATAAAATAAAATATGATACTTTGAACTAGTATAACTATTATATCAGAATTATACACAAAACAGTCTCTTTCGCATACTTAAATTAATAGCTTGTGACATAATTACCATATAATATCTAAGAGAAAAGTTTCCTCGAATAACATTATTTTTTAAAACCACCTACAGATTTTTCTCATAAATCTTTACTCATTTGATTTTATACGAACCTTAGTTCACGTAACAACGCTACGTTAGAATGTAAGACCGTTGTTGAGAAATATTTATGTTGAGTCATTTTTCATTCATATCGCTATTTAAACATACACGCCTCTTTAAGAAAACTGGGTTAACCGGTACATTTTATGAAAATCAAATTACATTCCGTATATTTCTGACTTTTTAACAGAAGCCTATATGATGAGGAATATATATTTTTTTCAATGTTTTTTTAAAAATATTTTCACAATCCTACTATAGTGTATCATAATCTTTACCATTTAATGTAGTAAAGTGTGACATATTCATTGTCACCTAGTGTAAGAAATCTTAGCCCACATAAGAAAGTAGGTCATAAATCCTACAATTGTAAACAATTGCACTCACATAAATCGATCCGCACGTGTCGAGTGTTTTGCCGCTACACTCATCGATCGTGTACACAACCTATGCCAAGGCAGAGGTTTGCCATGTCATCGATTAGTGTGAACGATTTATGAATGAACACTTGACCAGGCTAATGTGAGAACATGCATCGCGCTATGGGTCAAATGGGTGTATGGTTAGATTGTACAGTATACATAATGAAATTCGATGACCTATGTTGCTGCATGGGCAAATAGATCATCGAACTGTGTGAAATAAAAATATATTGGGCACTTAGTCATAAGGTAATAAATTAACTTAGTACGTAAGCATATTAGAAGTTGTAAAATGGTATAAAAGAAGAACGAAAATATAGATCGGAAGGATTTACTTTCCTGACCAAGACGCGCGGAGATATTACTACGCGACGCTGCGCATTAGTAGCGAAGTCAAAGTCTTCCAGCAAACCTTACGCGATAAAGAAAAATCGTTGCGTTTCATTATAAAATATCGGCCGAGAGACATGTCTCCACGCCACTCTATCTGCGGTTTGACCGCTTGCATAGGTTTGCGCATTAGGGTTATCCAACAGTCCCCCTAATTTAAACTTTCGATATTTATAGCGAAAGGACTCAGGCGTTAGAAGTTGCCTCAAAATCTCCATCTCCATCATCATTACACTACAATACAATAGCGGATGATCACCAATTGGCATTTCTCAGTAAACGATTATGTTGTGACAAATCAGCTATTATCTATTGCAAACAAAGGATAAAAATGGCTGTAATAAATCCAAATGGAAATGATATCAATCGCTAGGGTGATTTTCTTTTTCTACTTGAAAGCGGAACAAGTGGTTTACCCGTCGGAAGAAAAGGTTTGCAATGCGGGAAATGCTGTGAACCACCACCAAGCGAGAATCAGGAGAATCCATTTTTGAACTCGAGCGAATCGCCCAGGAGTCAGGTTCTGGAGCTCAAGCGAGTCGAAGGAGTGAATATAATAACTCCAGTGAAAGTAGCAGTTTATCTCCTATTCTTGTTTCTGGCAAGTATAAAAAGGAGAGAAAAAGTATATATATATAAGTGTTCAAATTCGTAAAACGTGTAAGATTGATCAACAGAAAGAAGTTCCCTGAAAATATCTACCACTCGCCTCGCGGTAACAAAAAGTGGTATCGAAAACTGCGAAATTCTCAGCACAGATACAGATTATTGAGAAAGGGAATCATTTATAACATAGATCTCGTTTATTAGTATTTTGTACTTTTCCGATCATTATATGTACGATATTAGTTTGGCGATGATAATAATAATGAGGAATCAGCATAACAAAACAGCCTACTTTTTACTTACTGCAAATATATTTAACCTTTAAGTGCCGACGTGTATTTT
Organism: Oxycera nigricornis; assembly: GCA_963942545.1. NCBI lineage: Eukaryota > Metazoa > Arthropoda > Insecta > Diptera > Stratiomyidae > Oxycera > Oxycera nigricornis. The sequence goes on along the minus strand of OZ012660.1, from coordinate 61,475,923 downwards.
TTGTAACGTTAGTACCGATGTGAGGCCTGAGAGGCCGCGTATATAGTATTTTAAAAAGAAAGTGATGATTTAAATATCTGTTTTTGCGTTATGATGGAAAATAAAGGGTTTTAAGACAGGTTAAGTATAGAAAGAAAATCAAGTTTATTAAATTTTTAAATACAAGACTACAATAATATTCGGTTTGAATTTTGGTTAAAATTCCGACTATTAGATATAAAATATCGAAACACAAAGAATATTTCTCTCAGAATAACAAAAAAATGTATTTCTTGCTTACGACTAATATAACTTGTAGAGAAAAAATATAGTAAGACCATAAACCTTCTGGGGAAAAATGTCTACAGTCCAACTAAACCTTAAATTCTAAGCACTGACAGGGCACACTTGATTCGCACACGGTGAACAAACGTGTTTTTTTTGCACGAATAGCATTTATACGTCAATTTTCTTTTGAGTTTAGGTTGACATGAAAGACAAGTCGTTCGTGTCTTGACTTTCTCAGCTTCATCTTCAGATCTGACTTTTCAGAACCAAATCCCTTGCCAAACTCATCTTAAGTTCACAGGGCAACTTTAGGTTAGAAAATCTTTGCTTCGTGTGCTCTAATACCAACTGTAGAGCTAACTTTTTTTATAAAGACTCCTCTATCAGTTTGTCTTCCCACATGTACATCATGTAAAATATGATAATTGACGGAACTAGTATCCAAAATACACACACCACCTTTCGTAGAATTATAAAACTTTATAATTTCTGGCTTCCTTGAGTCCGTCAACCTCTGATCCGCCCGTCCGTCAACATCGTCAATCTCTGATCTGTTCGAATTTTCATCCGCGAGCCATCTCTTAATCACTCGCTTAAAATGTGGATTCGATACATTTATACTTAACCGAGATCTCTTTGATTGCTGTAAATCTGTCGCAGAACTATTTATTTTACTACCTGAAGTCACTGGTATATCTATAATTCACAATATCTGTAGAAATAACAGTTTACTGTTACAAAAAATAAAACAAAAAAATTACATAAATACCGACGTGAGGCCTGAGAGGCCGCGTCGGAATTTTAAATAGTAATTACTCACCAAATGCGCGCGCAACAACACCAGTTCCTCGTTCGACGTCAATATGGGCACTAGCTTTGCAGCTATTTAAAAGCGGGAATCGGTATTGCGCGGTTAAATGGGTAAACTTGCAAGTAAGTGCCTGCCAGGGTCTCTCAGATCGCACGTCGATACTTAAAGGCTAATTTTAAATATCAAAAGGGGAAAAGTTGAATGCAAGCGAGAAAAATTGTAGTCAACAATTCAGTGAAAAGCAATTTGAAAATAACTTAACTAATTCACCGAAGTCATTGTGAAGGTATAATTTCGAAAAACGTTATCATGGAATCATGGCTCAAAATAACGACTTTATGTGAAAAGCGATTTATTTTGCAAATTGAGTAGTGAAAGCGGGAGACGAGACCAATATAAGAAATGTTTACCCTTCAGCGTATTATTAAATATGAGCATACCCTGAAAAAATGCACACCGAAAAGCAGACCACCTTTATATGAAAGCAAAAATCGCGTTTCGAGTTTGCAGAACGTTTTAACCCTTGAAAGAAAAAAAATCGCGAAAAGTACATTATTCTGACGAGAAACGCTTTAATTTCGAACTATTTTCAAGATTTGCGGAAGGATAGTTCGCAAATAGGAAACACAGGTCAGCAATTGGAATTAAGTACATTAGCACTAAAATGAAGAAAAAAAACATATTGAAATATTAAGCGAACTGTTTGCTTACGATATTGCAACACAAACTTAATAGAATAATGGGAAAGTGCGCTTAAAATTAAAAAAGTTTAGTTGAAATATATAGAGATTCGATTATGGCAAACCAGGTCTGGATTATTAATAAATATATTTTGATTATTACTTCATATGCCTAAAAGTATAAACTTGAAAAAAGAGGTATTTATGGTTTATCACGCTGAATATTGTTGGGTTGCTTCGTTTGCGAGAAAATAAAAAAAAACGAGATATCGTCTTGAGAAAATAAAATCTGTACACAATTTCTAGATCATGCTTTTATTCAATATATACATAGACTGGTAAAAGGTTCAGTTGCTGTTTTGGCACTGAACGGCCACTCTCGCCGTTCATAGCACGCCCTCTATCCATTCGAAGAGGCACGAACTATTGGGAACACAACCTTAATTTTGCAATATTGAAGATGACATTTTAATTAAGATGTGCTCGCAGTATTTGTCTCAATAGAACAAAAAAGTTATGAATGATCGTACTTTAAAATTATTTTAAAAATAAAATAATGCCATAAAAAATTGTCGTTGAGTTTATACATTTAAAACTTTTCATACAAATACTCAAAAAAGTATCAAAATGATACCAGATAGATAACTCGATTCAGAAAGGCTAATAGATTACATATTGCTTAATTAATGAATACAAAACGTTTGAGTAGAGAAGATATAAAAATTTCGATAATTTGTATACACCAAGCTTTTATAAATTTAAAAATTTCAGTACAAAAATCTGAATGAGTTACCAGCACAAACTGACATCAGATATGCAAATTGAAAAAGAACGAGTTTACACGAAAGATTCAATGTTTAACATATTGTTTTCAGCTAGCAACATCATTTCAACATCTGAAAACTGATTTAGCATCATTTTTTGATAGAAATTATCTCTGAACGCATGTTTTGTAATCTTCACTTCAAAATCAAACAATTTTTCTGGTTACTATGGAAATAATAATAATTGCAAGTACCAAGGAAGTTCTGCAAAATAGATTGTATGTGGATTGAATACAATCAAAAAGTTCTAAAAATTGAGCATAGCATATCCCATTTCTTTACTAAGCAAGTTATTATTTTAGCTCTACACAATAATATCAATGGACGCTGGCAACAGGTCCCATAATGGCTCTACCGGGGATAGTTAGACAATTCTTACACATATAAGACGTAATTATGCTAAATTCATAATAAAATTTCGTCAGCACACAATGATTCTGTGAGGAGTATAAAATAAAAACTTTTTAATGATGAACTTTGCTTATAAAGAAAGTCAATATTTTGGTCATACATATTAGCTTGTTATATACTGATATATAGCCTATATTGACATATAATTGTTTGAAACCTAATTATAAAATAATATATATAATTAAATAATTATTCTTATGAATTATCTAAAGAATTTTAAAATAACGGAACATCGTGTGATATGATTGAACAAACGACTCTTGCCATGACTAAACCATTTTGAATCAATTTTTATACAGGTTTTTAATGGCAATTACGTACCTGGAACAGTTCAGTGACATTATGATTCGTTTTGGCAGATGTTTCCATGAAGGAAACTCCCCAAGAAGTAGCTTCACTTTGCCCTTCAGAAGATGTAACTTCTCTCAATTCAGCGCTTTCGTCGCATTTATTTCCAACTAGCATAACAGGAATTTGTGTAATTTCGTGACCCTTTAATGCATATGTACATGAAAGTTAAATTTTTTGAGTTGATCAATAGTGTTCGTCAAAAAAGTGCAATTACTTTCAATTCCTTAATTGAATTCCAAATTGGGCGTATTTCTTCTAAACTTTGCTTCGAGCAAACTGAGTATACTAATATGAAGGCATGACCTTTTGTTATTGATAGTCTTTGCATAGCAGGAAATTGATGGGATCCAGTTGTATCTGTTATTTGTAAGGTACAGATATTTTTATTGCAACTGATAACCTGAAATAAAAAAACACCATTTACATTGAAGCTTATCAATATGAATAAGAACAAAAACATCAAATTTGAATTATTTATCATCTTTAGCCCTTGGCAATTGGCGTATTTTCTAGTGGGGCTACCAGCTAGTCGGAGCAAATTTATTTTTAAAAGAAATATTTCCATAAGGGATAAATATGTGGCTACTAAAAACCACATATTTTGAAGCGGATATATTTTGTTTAATATTAATTATAGTGCCTAAAAATATATTTGTTTTAATTTTTATAACTTTTGAAAGGATATTTGGGAAAACAATCGATGATATGAAGCTCTGATATGTGAGTGCACATATCACATAAGTTCACGATTCTCATCCTTTTTCTAAATTTTTCCTGTCTTCATTTACTGCACAGTTTTTGGTTTGCAAATTCTATTATTTCACACTCTTAATACCAGCTTCATATTAATACAATACTTTTTACAATAAAAACTTATGAACTGGATTTCCAAGAAAAATGCAACTATTATTAAGAAGTTGTGAAATACCTGTGTAATTAATATTTCCAATACATCCTGATCAAAGCTAGGGCGAAAATGAAATACCGATTGCAGAGGGTAAATCAAGACGATTTTTTCTGTTTAATACCTATGACTTGCTTGCAATGGTTGAAGTGATAGACAATCTTGCGGGTAATATACGGTTACCATTTTTTCTATTATGATGAAAACATCTCAATGGTCAGGCAGTCGCGGACAATTGCCCAAGGCTGTATCCGAAGAGAAATCTCAGCTCTGCAGTGTGCATTATGTGTGTGGCAATTAACTTTTTACTAGTAGTACACCGCACCCAGTCTAGCCACTGCACATTGTGTTTTTTCAGAGCTTGGGAAGTACAGAGTTAAGTCAGAACATCTGACTCACCACGCATCTGGTTCCTTTCCGCACATTTATGTTATTTTCCTCGCAAAGACCACAATTCCGAGAAAGTGGCTTGGGACGAAAATAACATAAACACTATCTAAGACCTTGAGCGTCATTTGTACGCAGCAGTAAAAGCATTAAAATAGGATAGGTTAAGGGTTCAGCATGTAAGCAATAAAATAATTAAAATGAGATAGGTTAAGGACGAAATATGTATATACTTATATAAGAAAACCATTTATATGGTATTAGGCTAAGGATTTTGAGCAGGCCGACGATACACTCACTTTGGAAGTGATGAATTGAAGAATTTTGAGTTTACAAGAATGCCGTTTGGCTTAAAAAATGCACCAGCTACTTTCCAAAGACTCATGAACACTATTCTAAAACACCACATTGGGAAGGATTGTATTGTTTACATGGACGACATCCTCGTCTTTAGTACTTCACTTGCTGAGCACGAGGTAGCCTTACGAAAAATCTTGCAAACACTTCGCCAAGCGCAGTTAAAAATACAGCTGTCTAGAACTTCTTTCCTGAAAAGAAGTGCAGAATTTCTTGGCCATATTATCACTCCTGATGGCATAAAACCTAACCCTGAAAAGCTTAAAGCAATTTGGAACTTCCCCATACCAACAACACAGAAGCAAGTAAAACCATTTTTAGGACTCACCGGGTTCTATCGTAAATTCATCAAAGACTATGCAAAAATAGTCAAGCCTATCACAGCGACACTGAAGAAACATAACAAAGTAGATGCCTCTGACAAAAACTTCGTGGAAGCCTTTGAAAAATTGAAATTATATACCCTTAACGACCCGGTACTGGCTCACCCTGATTTTGAAAAACATTTCACGCTTACCACAGATGTAAGTAATTTTGCGATAGGTGCAGTTCTGAGCCAGGATAATAAACCTATCAGCTTCGCATCCAGGACCCTGAATGATCATGAGACAAGATACGCAGCAATCGAAAAAGAGCTACTCGCCATAGTTTGGGCTACCAAATATTTTAGGTTATTTTTATATGGTAGAAAATTTGTCCTGCAAACAGACCATAAGCCCTTGATATACTTAGAAAATCTCAAAGAAGAAAACGCAAAACTACAGAGATGGAAGCTCAAGCTAATGGAATATGACTTCATAACAAAATATATCAAAGGAAAGGACACAAAAATCACAGATTTTTTGAAGCAATAAAACTATTTTTTGAAGACTTTTCCTATGTAAAAGTGTCGAATTTAATTTTTTTTGAAAACCTTAAATAAAAACTGTAATCTTAACACTTTATGTACATACATATGTACACATATGCATTAAAAAACATGGATACATACTTCATTTACTGTCTCTTGTTTTAGAATAGTATTTTAACTATATTGGATAAAACGACTACCGGCTATAACGACCGCATTTGCATGGTCTCTTGAAGGTCGTTATGTCACTGTACATACATTGTAACAGCTCTCGCAAGTAATGTGTCTCCTGTGCACATAATTGTTGCACGCATAATTTTAAATCTATTGTGAGATCTTTAAAATTAAATCCAGAGCTGTCGAATTTGAAATGAACTCTTCATGTAAAATTATCCAGGTGTTGATCAAACTAAACCAAAAATTCCCATATGTGACCATAAACTGGGAAATGTTTTCCTAATCTCTTGACGACAGTATTCACAAGCCGCGAGTTACGACTTTTGACGTCCACACGAACAACTCTCACTATTATCCACATTGATACATTACAGTAAGTGAAATGAGTTTTTGTATTTTTATATGAATATTTTTTTGGAATTTCAAATAACGATAATTTCTTGTTTAATAAATACTCTCTATAGCATTTCTCTCTCTCTTTATATATAGCATCTTCTCTTTGCAAGTGAACAAATGAAATTAAAAAATGTGGTCTAAGTGCGACCCTTGAGGCCCACACGACTAACTTCCCAGTGGGATGAATAAAAATCTATAATTTGTTTTTTTTTTATTAATTACTATTATTAATAATTACTATTATTAAACATTATTATTTTAAATTAATATAATCACTTTTATTATTTTTATCAATTTTTTATCTACCCATAAAAGCTTTGGTAGAGAAAGACGTCTCCACCACCTGTTCATCCTCTACCAAAACTTCAGCAACCTCGTCCTCATCATCCTTCTTGTCCTCTTCTTTGTCCTCAACCTCGTTCTCCATCTCGGTACCGGAATTCACAACCATTATTGAGGGTATTTAATTATTATTTACAATAATCATTCGTTATTAAGAATGTTTGACCGTTACTGAATAATTATAATTGACATTATATATACAATATCAAATTATAACTAATATTATTTGATTGTTATTAACAATATTAAACTGTTTATAACAGCATCCAATTATTAACTGCATTAGCGTCTCTACTCCCATTCACCCAAACCTGATAAAATAAGTTTGGAATTTTATAAATTGATCTTTATTTTTTTTTAAATCACATTTTTTACAAATTTGAACACAATTTTGCTAAAACGCACAATAATAACAACATTACTATGAAGGTATTTGGTATCTGCACGAATTAATAGTGCGTATCAACAGTTTAAAAATAAGCAATTTTTAGACGTTTTTTCAGTTTTTTCATCCTAAATAAAAAACGGCTTAACCGATTTTGCTGAAAAGTCATTCAGTTTTAAGTTACGTAATTACGCGTCGTTTGAAACCGGTCCCACGTCAATACGATCTTTGGTTCTCGAGATAATCGAGACGAAAAATTATTCCGAACGCACATACGCACATACGTACATACACACTCACAGACATCTCTCTAAAAACGATGGATTTGGATTCTAGAGACCTTAAAACGTGGAGATATGTCAAAATTTGGGATTCGCGAAATCGACCCCATTACAATAACTTCCCATAAGGAACTGCGAAGTTAAAAAAAATACTTTGAGTTTTTGCTTTTTTTTTATTAAGGGGGGAAGTACCTTTAGACACTTTTTAAAATCGATTTTTTTTAAATTGTTTTAATCGATAGATATATTGCCTAAGAATATCATGTCAAAGTTTCAAAAGCTAATTCTCAAAATTTTGGAAGAGATGTATCCCGGAAGTGCCTGGCGCCGAGTTCTTTTTCTCTTGACCACAAACTTTAAACGGCCTTTTCTCGGAACCATGTTTTTTAACATTGCGTAAGTGATAATAAAAAAACTAGTGAATCGATTTTCATCATCTAGCATTCATATTAGAGAGCATAAAAAACTGTTCTATATAGACTAAAGATTAAAAAAAAAAATTGTTTTTTTTTTGAGCCTGTTTTGATGGGTTAATTTTCGAATTTCGCGAATATTTTAGTCTATCTACTAAAAAAACCCTCTCGAGTAAGAAAATGTTTGGTTTGTTGATTTCAGATGAAAATTGCGGCCAGCATCGCTTACGCAATTTACGACGTCAGCGACGACATGGCCTTCAAGATCCTTGAAAAATTTGTTAATTTTCAACTTTCACCTAAAATAAATATTATACTGATTTAATAAGAAATCAGTTGCAAAAAAGACCTTTTTTCGGCCTCTAAAGGTACTTCCCCCCTTAAATTAAAAAGACGGCCGCAATGAAGTTATTATGGAAATTAGAAAATCGTACAAATGATAATACACTGTGATCAATAGGACACCTATATCAGTAGAGTAAGTGAAAATAGGCAATATTATTCGTATAACTATTAATGGTTATTTTTTATATGAAAACTTTTTTCATAACAAAAAACTATCAATTTTAAATTATCAAGGACTCTATGCAGCATCTGATGTTTTAAAGCATCCTTTGCTAGAGAGCAAATTTGATTTTAAAAATAATAAAAAAGTTTAACTTTGAATTAATTTAATTTAAAAAAGTTGAATATATTTCGTTTTTTTTATTGAAATAAAGATGGCGGTATTAAATTTACATAGAATTTAATGAATTCATAAGAATGTTAACACATCTGATTCGATACCTCAACGTTGTTAGTACAACGTTTTGTTCGTGAGATATAATTCGTAACAAAAATGACTTTGAATGTGTCAAAACAAAAAATTGCCTAGCTGAATCTTTAAAAAATTAAAATGGCTCATTTCTTTGACGTTTCAATTGACATCTCAACCATGTCTGTGTGCCTTCTTGAGTTATCGTTCTAAAAATAAATAACCCGTACGTATATATACTTTGAAATTGCTAAGCCATCAAAACGTGAAGATATGTTGAAAATTTCGATTCCGCTTTTCAGGTCAAATACAATAACTTCCCTACATACTGTTAAAAATTTGAATCCTGACCTTACGAGAAATCTTACACACTTTCAAATGTATAAAATTGTCTCCAAAGTATTAGACGCAACTAGATTGGTCATTGTGAATTTCAATGAGTTCGTTCATATAAATCAATATAAGTATTAGAGATGGGCACAACAGTTCATGCCAATGAACTAATCGTTCGTTTGTCAGTCACTGCAGTGAACTAGTTCACTAGGTCATGTTATCCTGTAATCCGTGGAAACTCAAATAATAAATTAAGATTATATTTGCATATTATTATTTGTTTATTTTGTTATTAATAAAAATTCTGCTTTTTGGCTTTATTTTTTAAATCGTGTTAGAATACTAGTTCAATAATAAACTAAGAATAAGAAAATTTTATACATCTAAATAAATTATTATTTACAGAAAAATTAATGAAATTCACAAAAACTACAAACATAAAATTGAGTTATATCTACAAGTTATGGTTTAGAAAAACTACCATTTCTAATTTAGAGGATGTAATTTTTGTTCTTCTTTCATTTAAAATGTACCCAACTTTCGAAAATACTCTTTCACATGGTACTGAAGTAGCAGGCGCATAGAGTCTGCGAAGCGTCAAATTGTACAATTGAGGATAAATTGCTTTTTTATCGTTCCACCAAATAAGAGGATCCATTTTTCGAGGCAGTAGCGGTTCAGAAAAATACTTCTTAATCTCAAAACTGCTAGTTGCGTCTGGATGACACTCTCTTGTTAGCTAAAAACACAAATTTAAGTGAATAACTAGAACAATTTGTTTCAAATTGCATACCCGCCGAACGGATTCGTCAAACTCAGCCCACAGAGATGATGAGTGGAAGCAATCAGCTGAATTTTCCGATGCTTGAGTGCATGATGCAGGAGCTTGTATTTGGAGTTCTGATTTTACAGAGTTCATAGCTACATTAAATTGAGCCTCGCTTGAAAATCTCTGCCTCTTGAACCTAGGGTCCAAAAAACTGCTTGACCGACGATTGGGTGTTGCTTTAAATTAATAATGCCAAGTCTGGCCCTCATTCCATCCAACAGAACTCTTTCATATTAGCAACCTCTGATGGGATAGATACTAGCACCAGCGTATTTATTTATGAGGAAATGATTCTACTTAAAATAGGGAGTTTGGAGATACTTAACCATTTTTCAACGCTTATCTCTTTTGTTACTTCTACAAATGGCTCGAGTAATTGAACACAGCATTTAATTACTAACCAATCTTGATTGGAAAACTTTAATACGTCTGAATCATTGCCTAAAACAGCTAGTGTGAAAAGAACGCAGTCTTTATTGCGATTAAATCTTTGCAACATCTCATAAGTTCAGTTCCACCTAGTTACAACATCTTGTTTAAGTTTTAGTTGAGGCAGACCCATTTGTTTTTGCATTTCTTCGAGTTTCCTGCTGGCATGAGCACTTGGTTTAAAATATTGAACCACAGCTTTTACTTTAAAAATGACACTTTTTACTTCCAATAATCCCTTTTGAACAACAAGATTCAAACAATGAGCGAAACATGGTATATGACGCCATTTACAAAGACCAACTGCAGCAATCATGTTCGCTGCATTGTCAGTAACAACTGCGGTAATTTTATTTTGAATACCCCACTCGTTAGTAGTTTCTAACAACCATTTGGAAATATTTTCTGCTGTATGCCTTTCCGTAAATTCTGAACAGCTCAGAAGAGAAGAATGTATACTCAAATTTGGCCTGTGCAGAAAATAATGAGATGTGAGAGCCATAAAGCTTTTATTATTTGTAGAGGTCCACCCATCGGCGGTGAGGCAAATATACGTCACCGAATTCAGTTCTTCTTGCAGTCGAGATCTTGTTTCTTGGTACAAACTGGGAATGAGTGCGTTAGAAATGGTTTCACGCGATGGTATCTCGTATCCAGGATTGATCAGATTTATAAATTTTCGAAACTCAACATCTTCAACCAAGACAAATGGATGGTATTCCTTGCAAATCATCTTTGCAAGCTGCTTGTCAATTATTTTCCTGTTTCCTATCGGAACCGGCTTGACAATCTCTATATATGATGATATAGATGACTGCTTTTGCAGATTCAACATCCCCGGGCTAAGTTTATCAGAAGTATTAGATTGGGTAGTTATCATATCATCATTACAAGCTCCTGTTTCAATTGCACATTGTGTTAAAGCCACAGAAGAAGATTTATTTAGGAGATTGGGTGCAGCTCGAATCGGTAGTTCAGCTGTCGTTCCACTAAGAATTCTCTTTATGGGAACGCCTGGATGCTTTGCTTTTATGTGTCGAGTCAAATTCCCAACACTTCCCCCTATTATGCTAATACGGCTTTGACAATATCGACACTTGGCTTTTTGTGTTGTTTTGTCGATGGAGAAAAGATACCACATTGAACTGCGTTTTTTTTTTCATTTCTAAACAAGATATTATTGGTAAAACGTATAAAATTTTAATTTCGAAAAAGTAAATAAATCTAAACATCCAAAATGCTTATACTCAACTTTGAATGGTAAATTAGACAGTGGAAACAAATTCTATTTGATACATCAATACTGCAGAAAGAATTTAACACTAAATATTTTTACCACGAAGGATTCATAAACAGAGCTATACATCTATTATTTTCTACTATCCCGGTGCAGAATAATAGCATGAATTAAATCCGAGGCATTGATAATTGTAGGATTTTAAAACGAATACTTTAGCCATGAAATTCTGAATCCACCCGTGCTATTCCGAATTGAATTGAATCACTGAGATGTAAGAAAACCTACGCTAAAACCTTAAGCATTCCTCCTTAAGCATTTAAAAATCTTTGTATTATTACTTACTGAAAGAATTTATCACAAAATTCACTTTAAAATTCAAACAAAATATCCCAACAAATATTCGAAGATTAGTGCGGAATTAGCAAAAACAGCCGAGTGTTACGAGACGAATATGTCTCAAAGCAAAGTAAAGAAAGTGATGATCACCTTGTGGGGGCTCATTTCCCAATCGAACTAGATGATCGATCGACCCATCGAATCCAGAGAACAACTGAGCTAATCGATCAATCATCATGTCTCGTTCCATCGAAGATCAGTTCATTCATTAATGCATCACATGATTTTTGGACACAGATCAATTCATGAACGAACGAACTAGTGTGAGAAAGAACAGTGCAAAGAAAAAGGAACTAGTCTTTTTCAAATGAACGAACTAGTTCAGTTGTTCATTTTGATGACTAGTTCAATTTGACCCGTTCGTTCACGAGCTACCCATCTCTTATAAGTATAAACACTTACCGTCGTTCTTTGAATATAGAACTCGAATAAAGTCTACGTTCAATAAAATTTATAGAACGAATCGCAACAGAACAAACTCTGAATTTAAGTTCATGTTAGAACAAATTAGAAAGGTCGTACGAAACTGGCTGGATATCGAAATTCAAAATCGTATTTCAAAAACCATCCCAGGCTGAAAATTTTTCAGATATCGACAAAACCTCTGGAACAAAAAAAATCACATTGAAACTCATTTAAAAAAATGAGATTCGAGATTATGAACGTACGGCAAGTACCTTCGCAAATCAATTTGTAGCAATTTTCATCTGTTCAAGGTACAAACAATTCTGCAAATGAAAGCGTTCAATATTTCACTCAATTATTTCAAACCCTACCAGTCACATTTTCTCATGAAAACGCTTCCTTGCTTCCTGCTGACCAAAATGTTTTATGAAAACGTCACAACTTGCTATTGAAAATATATCCAATTTACGATGAAGCACACATCCTTGCAATTGTCTTCAATAATTGTTTTAACTCCTATTTTCAAGATGAATTAAAATCGCCAAAAAAAACCTGCAGATTTCGAAGAAATCGAACAACATTGAATAGTAAGTTCCGACCTTTTTCACTTCTCTCGAGTTGAGGGAATAAACTAGTGTAATGAAATTAAACATCATTCTAATGTATGTAATATGTTTCGAATTATAATCATTTTTTGAATGAGTATCTGATAAATTTTCATAATGCCCATCAACAAGCGCTAGTCTTAATGGCACGCGAAATGCCGATATGTCTACAGATTATTATTCTCTTGCTTCTGCCGAATAGGGCAGGAGAGTATTCTTCAGTAAAACGCTTGCCGAATATAGCAGTGAGACAGACAGATTTAACTTTAATTTTATTTCATAATCTACAGTTCTTTTATTCTAAAATCTATGTACAAAAATCTTACTCTAAAATTAAAGGAAGGGATGTATGCACATTACTAAAATCTACATACCCATGCATAGATTTTAGAATCACATCATGTGTGACCAAAATTAATTAATATCTAAACATATACGGATAGTCATAATTTTTATGATTCAAGTTTATGGGGTCATAAATGATCCTTTCACCTTTGTCCAGTCGATGACATGCCATGAATTATCTAGAGCGCATGACGCTGAGCAATGCAGTACGTGAAGTTGTGCATGCTCGATCTAAATATATACTTATGGCTGATCCTCATTTAAATTATGAATGATTTAGTATGTCTAGTGTATAATGATGAGTTTGCTGCGTGTCCGCTTGTGCGAACACTTTTAAAATAAAAATACTTCTTCCTTTAAAAATACGAATATTTATTTTATTTCACGTCTGCACGATTCGAGTATAAAATTTGGACTGCCCACTAGGAACTAATTTTCGACCGAAGAAAGATAAAATATGCTAATCCAAATTGAAATCGAATATGTTGGATATTGGAAATAAGCAAAGTGCTTGATTTATTGTCGCATCTTCAAAATGCAATTGAGTTCATATTGTGAGGCGACATGGTTCAAAACTATCTTCGCTTCATAAGATAAACACACATGTTAAACGTTAAATGTGACGCCGCTGCAAGAAGTATCTTGGTGATAAATCACCTAGTGCAAGTCAATTGGGAAAAAATTTAACACTTTGGATATGAGAGGTGAATGAGAGGAATATCCAAGGATAGGTATCGTCGGTTGAAGTATCGTTAAGGATAATATTGGCGAGGGTGAAAATGAAGTGTTAGAATGTGGTATGAGATTATTGTGTTCGGCAAGGTTGATCGTAATTTGGGGTGCGGTAGCTGTATGTATCTCAGATTGAAATGTACCCTTAGTACACTACACTAAACAGAAATACAATTTCTAAAAACCAATTTGGTGTCCGTTCCAAGGACTCAAAAACGCACTCTACGCTCAAATTGCAAAATGACACATCACATGATTTTAAAGAATGAAATCAAACCGTTGCATGCTTATTCGACTTGACAAAGCTTTCGATTGTAGAGAGTTTGGTTAGCAGGCTTATTTCACAAAAATTTCCAACTGAAATAACCAACATATTATTCAAACCCTAAATAAAAAATCATTCTTCGTAAAGGTAGCCAAGAAAATCTCACAAAAACAACAAAGCACCACGAAGCCCCATCTTTGGTGGCATGCTTTTTAATATTTTCAGCTTTGATCAGCCACTTTAATGTGACGAGAAAATTACAACGCTTTACCATGCAGACAACTCTCTTACATACGCCTAGAAGTTATGGCGAACGTCCTACAACCTAACTTCAATGTGATCGTTATATTATTTTTTATTGTATTTTTTTAGTCAAATGCTTCGCACGTTTTTCATTAAAATGATCCAAAATTCATTAGGCTTATTTAAATATTTTTTAGCGAATGCAATACGCATTTGAATATTGGTGTTGTTTAACGCAAGCTTCATGTGAGGCGTTATCTCACTTATAGGTTTTGTACGGCGCACTGCAGAAGCACTTACGAACACATTAAAAAAATTATCTAGCTAAGACGGTGTTTTAGGAGCTTTCGTGTGGAGTGGCATCTTAAAATATTTTCAATCCTATTCTCTTTTAAAAAACATTTAATCAATACTTTGCAATGTAGATATGCTTCGACCGACGATATTTTCAATTTCCGAGAAAATATTTTCTTCCCACCGCAATTTTAATGTAATTTTTCGATTCTATGTTTAGCACATTGCAGTAAAACAAAAGGAATAAACTGTAACTAAAAATTGACTAATAATCTGTTCTTGAAGGATAAATTATGAAATTGCATGTATATGTAAAAATTCTTGTAATAAAATTTATCTACCTAGAGATACGAAGACTTTTTCACCCTGGCTCTGCAAAGTATATTTTCCTTTTCGAAATATGGAAAAGATATCATGTACAGAGCGAAGGCGAATTGTTTGGACATTTATTACAAATTTTTTAGCCTATCAATATAAAATTTGAAACCTTTAATTTGTTTTCCTTTAGTAGAATAATAAACATTCACAGAAAATGTATCGAACTACGAAAATTTGTGCAGCACACTGCACAAAATAATCGCTGCTATAAACGATCGAATTGAAATAATCAAAACTTCAGACCTAGTGGCTGATGCCAGTGTAATTTAAGTCATAATTTGCATACCTGTCGATATGTGTCCTCAATGGTAGGAATATAGCTTTCCCTAAACGTTCCTTTAATGAAGCGCAACACGAGAGAACTTTTACCTACTCCTCCAGCTCCGAAAACCACAACACGATAATCGTTGCTTTGTTCAGGCATTATGGTTTTATTACAACCGATTTACACTATGCTGGTGAGAATTTAATTATTATTTCTTGACACCACAATTTATGCTGACAAATGCTGTCCTGCTATTTCGGATATCCGAGCTGGACTCCTTAAACACCAGCAGATGTTATTATCATAGCGTTTTTGCTTCTGCAGCATACTCGAAAGTTCCTCCCTTGGAACCTCTAATGTTTTTTATGACGCCATACTTTAGTATCTGTCATTGACCAAATCAGACTAACAATCAAGGAGAGGCTTTCGAGCAAATGTAAAATCCTTGGAACAGGAAACTAACAGGAACGGAACGAACTGAATAAACGCCTATACGTGTGTGGTATCAATAAAATGCTATTCATAAGTGTCAAAGGTGCATAAATGTCAAACGGCTTTCATTGACAGGTCTTAACAAAAAGAAAGCAAAACGCGTATTCATTGAAATTTAGTGGTTTTATACAAATCCTGACCTTGTTCCGAAGTGTTATGTGACAAAAACAAGTGTTAACTTCGGGTGAAGCAGCCCAAAGAGAACAGTGTTGATACATTGACGCGACAGTTTGTGAATTTCAAGAATTTGTGATATGAAGTGCGACATTTATGGTTCATCATATTTTCGAAATAAAGGAGTGCATTTTCAAATTTAAGTGCAGTAAATATACACGCTGTTATCTGTTTTAAAGATTGAGTACTTTTGAAAGCTGTTTTAATTGAAAATTTCATATTTTCATGAGCTCTGCAGAATTGTGTACAATTCACACCAGTGGCGTTTCAAAAATTAATGAGACGAGATGAATTCTATCAATTATTTATTCCAACTTCGATGTTGGTAATAGCCATAATTCTGCCAAAGCCTTGTGGCTTTGAAGCTTAACAAATTAAGTAGAGTGTTCCCGTTTTTACTGTTAATATGAAATATTGAGTGGTTTACTGCAATATTGACGAATTTTTAAAGTTTAACATTAACCATAGAAACTCATCTTATAATATGTCTCGAAGACATGATTTTAATGTTTTTTGCTATGTTTAAACTAAAATTATTAATGTTACATGTATTTGATAACTCGTCATATATGTTCAGAATCTAAACGTTAAGTGAGTGGGCTGTAGCCTAACATGCATAAGTGATTTCGGTTTCTATTTGATATTCATGCAAATTCTTTTCATTGGAGGTCTAAAATTGTCGTAATATATTCTTGAATATGTTTCGATATGTAAAATTTTTGAAATCTTACGCCAAAATTTTGGTTCCTCAAAATTTCGATGCCGTCTGCCAATGAAAACCAACCACTACATGAAGGTGTCACAAACACACAGTGAAACTGCTACCACAAATTATGTTGATGTTCCACTCCATAGTTACCTCTATTGTAAAATCCCAGGCCACAGTCAATATATACATTTGCCGTTAAACTTAGAGTAAAAAGTGGACTATCAATTTACAACGCCGGATCCACAGTATGTGTAACACCCAGTATGCAATCGAGGCCTTCAAACACAAAATTTCTATGCACGAAATGACGCCATGTGCTTGCAAAAATTGACGTTTACCAATCACTGCCAGATTTGCAGAGGATAAAGCACTTTCGCGGACTTCATCTTTCACTTCAACATAGGAGACATATTTTCAGTCATTTTGGCATTTTCTAAATCAATTTGTCATAAGCAAATGAAATTTGTGTCATTAAAGATGTTTCACCATTGTAATTCATAATCATAGCTTCTGGAGATTTTTTTCACGCGTAACATGAAAAATGCATATACGAGGTCTAGCAGCGCCCCGACCAATAACTAGCTGCCATTTTGTCATAATTGATAGCAAACATATGATAAATGAAGGAAAACATATGACTTTGTCCCGTAAAACCGCCGGCCGTTGTAGGGTATTCCTAGTCCCGAACCCAAAAATATCCCATACACAACAATTTCCCTCACAAGCTTTTATAAGCTTTATTACATAACCTAACAAACCAACCAAATCGATCCCAATACATACACCAAATGAGTCTTTGATAATTTCCCTTTTTCTCAAACTACCCATGGTAAACGGTTCATACAGAGCATTGATCCAAATAATCAAATTGGGTCAAAGCAACGTAAACAATACTGGATGCGACGAATTCCGTGGGAACGGAATTGAACCATGATCGATTGGTTTAGATAACCTAACATAAAAATCCCTACTCTAGTTCTATGTAAGGTTATCTAAACCAATCGATCATGGTTCAATTCCGTTCACTCTGGAAGAGTACATCCGAAGACGAGATCACGAAGGCAATTCGTCCAATGACCAAACAATTCATCTTCAACATACATTACATGGCGATCCTGCGACCCACGAACCTGCGACCCACGAACCTGCAAGCCACGATGCTGCACTCTGGAAACCTGTATCAGGGCGATTCGGCCCATACGAAGCTGAAAGTTTTTAATAAAATTAGAACAAAAATTTAAATTCGAATGTCGACGACTAATACTGCGACCGAAAATGGAATTTAGACGTGAAATAATGGATTTGGAACTTCAACCAAAAATTTGGAAGACAATTGCGACTAGGAAAAAGGCGAAGATAAAGAAGAATTTTCTGCATTATTTGCGATTGAATTAACAAAAAATTTAATGATGACTTAAGGATTAATCGGCAACGACCAGAAACTTACAATTCAACACTAAATATTTTAAGTCAAATTTTAATTTTATATAATATGGACTGGAAAAGAATATCATTTTAATTAGGATTTTTCTAAACAAATTAGTAGAATTTTAAGAAAGCATAAGATCATTATGAGAATTCTTATGAAAATTGTCACAATATACACTTTATCTTTGAAAGTGAAAATATGATTAATGATGTTAATAATGATTGATAAATGTATAGAATTAACAATTGGTAACGCGCACTAAAATAACACTCAACACTCTAGTTAAATTAGCCATCAATCGTAAAAATATTAGAAATATTGAATTTAGAATTTGGTTTTTAACTATTCAACAAACAGTTTGAGTCAACACAAAATAATAATGAAACAAGTTGACATTGGGTAAAAAAAAATTAAAAATCAAATATCAATATATCTTGAAACTGCGAATTTGGTTTTTCAAATTAGAATATATACCACAGAAATTTTTTTGGAAGAAATATTCCCGAAACCTACAGAAATAGAAGGTAATAAAACTCAACAAATAGCTTAATTCGCACTAATATCGATTTAAAGCCCGAAAATAAATGCATACTCACGGGCATACAATTCATAATCGAAGACAAGATGATAACAGATTCTTTCCATATAGTAGATGAGGACTTTCCAATAGAAACTGAGTGTATATTAGGTAGAGATATACTCAGTAAATAAATGTGCAAAATTGATTTCGAGTCCTATACAACTAGACTCAGAAATACTAAACTCAATTATACCCCAACCAATGACGAAAGTATCAGCAAGAAACTTATGGCGATAACAAGAAGCAAGGCGATAAAACAACAATGTAATAAAACAAGCACAAAAATCGATAACGAAAGCGACAAAAGAAAACGGGAGATTGATCACCTCTATGCGTTCGATTGTACTTCGCTATCCGATATAACAGGGGCATTAAAACTAAAATTTAATATGTTGCGCAACGATGAAGAAGGTATAATAATCTCAAGGGAGGAAGATTATTTAATGGTCCACTTTAGCGATAAAGCTCACGAGAAATACGTTTCCGCCAGCGACAAGCAAAGTGTGAAATCTCGCAATAACTGTAACGATAATTCAAACACGAAACTAGTTTCTGTAGTGAAGAAGTTACTGAATTATGCGCAGAATTATAATATAAACGAGCTAGCTCTATCTATGGAAGATATAATATTTAGGTACGTACCCAAAGAAGAATTCAAGAAATTATTTAATACGTTGCAACGAAAAATGGATATCCAGTTAAAAATCATGATATATAAACCCCCGAAGAGAATTAATGACATCGCTAAACAAAATGAACTTATAAAAGAATTCCACGAATCGCCACATGGAGGACATACAGGAATACGCAAAACGCTTCTTAAATTAAAACAAAGATACTGTTGGAAGAACATGAATAGCATGATCAAACATTATATCAACAATTGCAATAAATGCAAATTCAATAAAATAACTAAGCACACAAAGGAAAGAATGATAAAAACCGATACACCCTCTACTAGTTTTGAAATAGTAAGCGCTGACATCGTAGGTCCATTAAGACTTTCAAACAATTTTCGATATATATTAACGTTACAATGCGAATTAACAAAATATATTACGGCTATACCCATAGAAAGTAAGGAAGCTAAGACAGTAGCAAAGGCCTTAGTAAACAATTTTATACTACAATACGGTCATTTCAAAATTTTAAAAACCGATTTAGGGACAGAATTTACAAATAATCTACTAAAAAACATTTGCGAACATTTACAAATTAAACAAATCTTTTCAACTCCTTATCACCATGAGACGTTAGGTGTAGTAGAAAGAAACCATCGTGTCCTCAATGAATACCTGTTAGCATTCGTTGATGACAATAACTGGGATGAATGGATACCATACTATACATTCTCATATAATACAACCCCACACGTAGACACTAACTACACACCATACGAACTAGTTTTCGGAAAACTTTCATATTTACCAAATGACACTCTAGACAACACAGATAAAATCTATGATATTGAGGATTACGCGAATGAGTTGAAGCTAAGATTAAAAGTATCTGCAGCAAAAGCCAGAGAACTAATAGAAAAAACAAAATTAGCTAGGAGCAATAAAACATCATATACAAAACCTCTTCAATTATACATTGGTGATCTAGTACTTATAACAGTAGAAAACAGGAAGAAAAACCAGAAACCGTATAAAGGCCCATATAAAGTAATAAACACGAATAACGTCAATACACTATTAGAGATAGAGAACAAAAATAAATGGATACACAATAACAGACTTAAATTATACAAAAATCTTGTACAATCAAAGTAAATGTATTTAAACTATTGTATTTAATTAAGCTCTAATATAAAAACTATTGTTATTACAAAAATATATATATATATATATGTATATCTATACGCTACATTAAGTATAGTTTAAGCCAAGTTACCTCAACCAATCAGTCGTATTTGCTAACAAATACTTTCTTAAAGAAATGGGGTGTAGGGTATTCCTAGTCCCGAACCCAAAAATATCCCATACACAACAATTTCCCTCACAAGCTTTTATAAGCTTTATTACATAACCTAACAAACCAACCAAATCGATCCCAATACATACACCAAATGAGTCTTTGATAATTTCCCTTTTTCTCAAACTACCCATGGTAAACGGTTCATACAGAGCATTGATCCAAATAATCAAATTGGGTCAAAGCAACGTAAACAATACTGGATGCGACGAATTCCGTGGGAACGGAATTGAACCATGATCGATTGGTTTAGATAACCTAACATAGAAATAGAGTAGGGATTTTTATTCAATAAGCAATTTTTATTGTATTAGCATAAGCAAAATTCGTAAATTAAAGAACGAGTTGGGTTTATGCTCATCCTCAGTTTATTCTACAACGTAGAACTATAAGTTGTTTTTAATTAAGCGACATTGCCTTCCAGCGGCAAAGTTCACAGTTTAGAGTAAAGGAGCAAAAACTGCCTTTTACTAGTTGGCAGATAACGAATTGCCTCTCATTTTGGCAAATTCAATACTTTAGAAATACCGGCTGCCTGTCTACTCGGACTGCGCCAAATATGCGGCATTCTAAGAGATGCCTGTAGGTGTTACAGAAATCAGTCCCGACCTTCTATTGTACTAATTAATATTGTACTGATATGGACTATTGACTAGTACGTTTATGGAGGGTCTTGGTGCGAACATATCGTAACTCGTAGCTTAAGAAGCTCGTGGTGTTAAGACACACTTGTCAGGCCACCACGTAAAACACAGGTACATTTCTGTACTAATTCCCGTCTTTAAATAAAGGAAGACCATCACTCTGGAAGAGTACATCCGAAGACGAGATCACGAAGGCAATTCGTCCAATGAC